>JAOPHQ010001585.1:0-32813 GCA_030340625.1 Merluccius polli | reverse complement strand
ATCACAAACTACTGGTATGTACACACGTGTATTTCCTGTGTTGTTTTTCCACGCACATTATGATAACTACATGTGAAGATTGAAGTTAATTGAAAGAACGTGTTCACTCAACACTAAGTGAAATAAAATAAGGACAGAAGTCAGATTGTACGGTCTGGTTATTTTAATATACATTGCGTTGTTATTGCTGGTTCGTTCCTAAATTCGGATGTCCCTAGCTGGTTCTGTGTGAGGCACATTTGTACAGTCCTCGATTTTGTATTGTATTGGAGGGAAGGATTGTAAGGAATTACTGGTTAGACATTCATTGTACCTTCAACATGTACCTGTATTATAATATTGATTAGCAATCCTATGGAAGGTACAATAATACAGAATTGAAACCGTTGGTCCATACTGATTAATTTTTCTCAGCTTATCAACAGCTAGGCTGCTACAACAGTCAATGATAATAACAGTGGATTTGATTTATAAAGCACATGTCTCAAACCCAATGCACTAAAAAACAAATGGTAAAGCCAAGATGAGTAAAACCAATGGCAAAAACAGGCAATACAATTATCATAGGGCCTAGACGCCTTCAGGCAAAAAGCAGCCTCTTAAAGCTGTGGAACCTCCTAAAGCAGTAGTCCTGTTAAAGCAGTAGTCCTCTTAATGCAGTACGCAAGTCCTTCTAAAGCAGTATGCACGTCCTCCTAAAGTAGTACACAAATCCTCTTAAAGCAGTACACAGATCCTACTAAAGCAGTACAGTCAACCTAAAGCATTACACAGATCCTCCAAAAGCAGTACACAGGTCATCCTAAAGTAGTACACAGGTCTTCTTGTCTTTAAAGGGGTTAGAGGAGGCAGCAATCCCAGTGAGCAGAGGGTCACTGCATCTGTGGTCCTGACAATACTGAGCCAACTCCGCTGCAGCTAGGGAGATCTGCTGGGAGACACCGGCACAACAATATAGAACTGTATCTAAATGTTGACAATATCAATGTTGTTTTAAACCACTGATTGTTTGAAAAATCTTGATGCAATTGATTATGTACTTCAGCCTTTTGCTAATAAAATAACGATCAAGATGCAAATGAAACCTCCTGGGCCCAGGTCTTGGCAGGGTACAGTACCTTGAATCTCTCCATGCCGACTTCAACTCGTAGTTGATCCACCATCCTTCTCGCCTGGACGACACTGTTGCTGCTAGACACGTTTCCTGACATAGAGGTTTTCAATTCAACACTCCAACCACTGGAATCAACTCAGAAAGCAAGACTAAAGAATAAAGGAAAATAGAATGTGAACAATATTAAAAGTTACCCTTTTTCATATTAAAGTTGTTTGCTGCATCTGATGGATGATGCACCGTTCAGGGCACCTGTCGGAGAAGTTAGTGCTTTGTCCACAGTCACTGTATGTTTTTAAGGGTTAGGTTAATTGGCCACCCCCACCCCCCCCCCCCCCCCCAAAGGCCATTTCAAAACACCCCTGCAGGTAGAAGGTCACTGAGCAAAGCTTTGAAAATGTCACCAAGATCACACACACACCAAAATCTCTCTCTCTCTCTCTCTCTCTCTCTCTCTCTCTCTCTCTCTCTCTCTCTCTCTCTCTCTCTCTCTCTCTCTCTCTCTCTCTCTCTCTCTCTCTCTCTCTCTCTCTCTCTCTCTCTCTCTCTCTCTCTCAGACACACACAGACACACACACTTTCATCCTTGGTCATACAAGAGGTGTATGTGTGCAAGGGTGGATTGCACAGGCTGGCCTGGGCTGTAGCCTAGGGGCCCCACGTGTGCAGGGGCCTCGGATTGGCCAGACTATTTTTTTTTTTTTTTAATTTACTACACTGGGGGAAAAAAAACTTGCCTCCTATTGGGGCCCTTAGAAACATTTTAAAAAATTAAGTCGCTGATTGGATAGATATGGATAGATATGGCGTTCCACCAGGGACGTGAGCGTCGCGTTACGGCTGCGTTACGGCTGCGTCCTCTGCCCTGCGTCAATAGGGAGTTTAAGCATGCAAGGTTTTGCCGACGGCGACAGGGACCGGAAATTGATCTGTGCTCCACTGATCGAGACTTCAGCCATACTGCCGGCTTTGTTTGCCGTCGTGAGGTGATCTGCAACGTGGAAAGGAGCAATCTGCCGTACTGTCGACAACGTGGATCTCAAATGAGCTATGGTGAGCGAATTCAAATTATAAACAGCAAAAAACGAACAGATAAAAAATCCTTTCTCTCAGTATGCATTTGAGCGGTTTTATTCCAGAAAGTCTTTTTATTCTGGCCGCATCATACAACCACACAAACCCAAGGAATTGTCTTTCCTTTTGCTAAACGAAAAACTTTTTTTCACCCTCCATATTTGCAGTTTATCATCAGAAATTATTGCTAAAATGTACATTCATCCATGTGAAATTTCATTAATCATATTTTAAGTTCATGTTGTTGTAGGTACATGTAGCTCTATTTAACGTTGTATATGTCTATAATATGCTATATTATAACATATTCAACTTTAACATCCAACATTAGGCCAACAACAAATCTCATTTAGCAACAAAATTTGTGTAGGATATGCAGACAAAACTAGAAATTGCTGGATTATTTGTTCACATTGATTTAGGCCTATGTGCACATGCACTCATTTAAAAAAAAAAAAATTAAAAATAGTTTAGCCTATATATTCTATATGAAACTCACTGAAAGTGTGGACAATTGTTTTTTTTAATTAATTTGTATGGCAATACACTTAAATTAAAAAAAATAAATATCTAATATGAAGATTTTCCCATTTCTTTTGAGGCCATGTCATCTACACCCTCCAGTGGAAGTGGAACAAACAAACGAATACAGTAGGTTACAGTCATATTTGAGTTCATACTGAACCAACTGCTTTGCTAACTTTGATGTTCATGTTATTCTGCAGATCCTCAATGGAGTGGACTGAGGCTCACCACATTCTCCTCTGTAGGGAGATCCTGGTGACAGAGCCATATAAGTTTAAAAAAGGCAGTGTTGAGAGGGGGAAGTTATGGAGCGAGGTGGCGGACTCCCTGAACAGCTGTCAGGAGCTGCAATTTAAAGTAAGCCAGAGGGGGGTCCGTGAAAAATTTGCCCTGCTCCAGCAAAAATATAAGTTTGAAAATAAAAAAGATGAAATGAGCAGTGGCGTTTCTAAAGACCAGACCGAGCTGGAGGTACTGATCGAGGAGATCACTGAAAAAGAGATGACAGCAGAGGAGCATAGGGGGGGTGAGGAAGGGATGAAAAAGGCCATGGAGAGGATGGGGCAAACCAAAAGAAGAAATATTGCTGATGGGGAAGATGTTACCAAAAGACCCAGAAGAAGTGGAAATGAAACAATCCAATATTTGAGGGAGAAGGCGGATGCGGAGAGAGCGTTCAAAGAGAGAGAGCTGGAGCTGAAGAGGCTGGAGATAGAGGCCCAGAATAGGAGAGCCCAAGAACAACAGCAACAGCAACAACAACAACATGCTGAAATGATGGCTCTCCTTCAGCAACAAAAGGCCATGATACTCCAGCAGCAGCAGCAGCAAGGTCAAGTCATGCTGGCTCTAATAGAAAACCAAAAAAAAAAAAGAATTATAAAAATGAGGTTATTTGTAGCCTAACCTTTTCTGATTTGTAAACTATTTTCAGTTGTGAATATTGAATCTTATTTATTTTTCTATTGTGAATAATTTATTTTTCTATTGTATTATTTATTTCTCTATTGTATTATTTATTTCTCTAACACTAACTATAGCCTATACAGCTGTGAAAAAAATGTCTAAATACAATAATTTTGATTTGTAAAAAACAGCTGTGAATAAAGCACAACAAACAAAATATTGTTTTTTTATTGTGGCTCCTCAAGTGAAACCACTCTTTTTAATAAAATAAAAAATAACAATAACTATAGATAACAGAAAATGTTCCCACCACACAATTTAATTAAAATACTCCTGAATGTGTGGGGGATCTAGGCCAAAATAGTTAGATGTCTGGTTCCCATACAGACAGGTCAAGGCGTTTCTTAGGAGAGCAGAGACAACATATAGCTTTCCCACACAGCTCAATTCAATCTTTAAATTTTTCTTGAAGTCCAAGAATTTGAAATAGTTCGCAATGTCCCCAAACAGCCACTCCACCGCTACCCTTGCTTCATTCATGCCCTTATTGAAGGCTTGCATCTCAGGTGTGAGGTGGACATGGCGGAATGGAGCTTGCAGATGAACGCGCAGTGGATACGCAGGGTCTCCATATACGCACATCCTCCTACCATCTGGAGCGATGGCATGCTGCTCCATAACTGCGAGCAGGTTGGAATCTGCCAGCATTCCCGAGTCATGTTTCTTTCCCTCTGCAAGACGAAAACAATATAGGCCCCATTAGATTTATTTAGAGCATGCAGAATAAACTTGCATAGATATGAAACAGTGTCCTTCAACCATAATGCATAATTACAGGTAACAAGTGTATTAGTAGGCTTGGCTTGTACTTTATATTGTGCTTCATTTGTCCTTTTATTCCGTTCTTACCTACTGGTCCATAAATGTTCCCAATCAATCCATTTGGGAGTGCGATGGCCTGGAACAGTGCCATCGATGAACCCAAAACAGTTGTCAAGAGGGGCACCCATTTGGTGGATTCGATCTGCGTACGTTTGCAGAGAGGCAGGGTTCATTATGATGTCGTTCCATTCGGTGATCCTGGTGTCAAATCGAAAACAAACGGTCATACACTTTTCTAATGTCATAAATTCAGCCAATTGTTTTGGTCAAAACTGTCTTCAGTGCTTACCTGTGATGGTGACGGTCATAAATGTACTCAAGTACAGTATTTGTGGCCATACTCAACACTGGCACAGTTTGCCGCTGGCCAAACCTTGGCATCATATCGCTGTATCTGCATGGATAGGTCAGCCTCTTTAGCAGAATGCATAAACCCTCCATCCCACCCACGACACTTCTCTGCTCACAGGTGAACTTCTCAGGTATACCAAGTGCCGCAGCTAATGCTGGAAGGTCGCACTTTTTGACTCGGAACTCTGATAAACACTCATCGTCTTCCATTAACTCAAGATTAAATAAAGGATGCATTTGATAAGGCAAATCTAAATTTTTCGACTTATTTAAATCATATAATAACAAAAACTCTTCATCTGAAATTAAATTCTCTCCAACTGCATGAAGCAACTCCTCTCTGGCTCTCTTGAACGACATTTTGAAAAGGTATGAGAGAGCGCACTAGCCTAGAACTCTAGACACCCCCTAGCGGCAGCAAATTTATTTGGCAGCTATGTTGGGTCTAGCACAGCTCCGTCCGCTTTTTGGTGCTGGAAACACCAAGTGTGTCTTGTATGTCTGACCAATCACAGCGTGAGGGGCGGAGTCGAAAGCCGGGCTACCTAATGACGACAGAAATGCGACGGTTCTGTGTTAGAGGTAAACAATGGCTGCTGCTGCTGGCGAACGGTTGTCTTTCCACTCGGCTTTGGCCGCGACTCTTCAAGACTTTAAGTTAACATTTTATTTGAGAAAATAACAAAGAACGGCACTGAGGTCTTTCCTCGAAAATAAATATTTATTCTGAGTTTTGATTAATTACGTAGTCAGAGCCGTCGCTCTGACTACGTCACCTTCTTCGTTGCTCTGATTGGTTGTAGCGCTATCCTATTGCGTGCAGAGGGAACTTGAAAGACAACCGTTTATCCCGCCCACACTGCCAATGGAGCTGAGCCAGACCTTACATCTTTCTGATGTGGGTCTGGCTTGCCAGGCTAAGAGCGCACGGGATCCACTTTTATTCCATTCGCTCTTTCACATGATAAACTTCAGCTGCGCTGATCAGCGCCCGCCGCGTCTGCCGCAAACTGCTTAATGATTACTATGGATTCGACGGCGACGGTACCCAGTGGGCGGGGGATCGATTTCCGGGTCCCGTCGCAGTCGGCAAAACCGTGCGTGCTTAAACTCCCTAATTTCTACAGGACGCGACGGCAGCGTAGCGCTGCGAGGCGGCTGGATTCGCGGGATCACGCGAGAACTACAAGACCACGCGAGAATCAGGAGACCACGCGATAATTTGTGGATGTCAAAATAGAACAAACAAATAAAAGGTTACTTTGCCTTTCCGAAGTTGACTTGCAGTTGCTTTGACTGTCAGAAGTTGATTTGCTGTTGATTTGGTCATTTTTCCTAGATTTGTGTGCTTCTACCATGAGTTGGTAGGCTATATAGTAAATGTTTTCTTTTTTGTCTGGTTTAATTGGGGCAATTGCTCTGTCAGTTAGCATTGCGTTAGCTGTGCTGCGGTTTAAAACCGTACTCCGGAAAACGGAGGTTTTGGAGTTTAACACGCAGCTGCGCACGAAGTTAAACCTGATTGCTGTGTACTGACCGACACAGGATCAGCTGATTCCTAGTTAAACTCGGGTTAAACCGGAAGTACTCTGATTTCTCGTTATACTCCAGCAGACGCAGTCTTAACTTAATGTTGGATGCATTTTGTGCTATAATTACCAACAAAAACTTAATGGGAATGTAAAGTGAACTTTAATATAATAAAACGCAAATGTTGAAATATATTATGAAATAGTCTAGCCTACTTTTTGTGGAAATCTGAGTCTGGAATCTAAATCTGCCCTCACCTACGTCAATCAGTCATTGTTTTCTCTTGGTGTGCATGCAAACGTGATTAATTAATTGAAGACGAATTAATATGCGAGTAATTAGGGTAATTCCACGGCTATAAATTCTCGGAGAAGGAGAGGGTAGTTAGGATGAACATGTCTCGGATAGAGAGCTATAACGAGGAGCAGAAGTTATATTTATTTTCTGCATTCGAGGTGTTGTGGACACGGTGGAAGAGGAAAGACACCACCACCACGCTCCGAAGAAAGTCTGTTTGGGATGATCTCTCAAACACATTTAACAGTAGATCTTCCAGCAGAAGACCGAGCAGCCCGGCACATTTAAAAAATGTATGGAAGCGCTTGAAAGTTGAAGCGCGTAATGCTATTGCTGAGCGGACGCACGACCGAGACCTGAGCCCCGTGAGCCGTGAAATATCACTGCTCATTCCAAGTCGACTATGTCCAATATTGTTATTGTACTGAAGGCCTATCTGGCGTAATAAGTGTAAATGTATCATACATTATTATTAATACTACTAATAATAATTAATAAAACTAATTCTGTGTGTGTCGGTTATAATGGAGCCTTGTTTCATCCTGCAAACTGGTTTAGTCTCCTCTAAAACCATGTCCGTTTCGAGACTAGACTAACACGCACAAAATACGCCTCTAGTGTCTGATGTGAATTTCTCTGAAGACAGCAATTGAGATCAAGGTAAAACGCAGCTGCAGGTTAAACCACAGGTACATACGACACAGCAATGGAGCTTAAGACATCACGTGACTTCTTGCGTCACCGACGAGTTTAAAACCGTGTTAAACTCTAAAAAGTGGCTAAGTTAGCGACAGAGCAATTGCCCCATTGTGTTTAGTGTTGTTTATTGTTGTTATGTCGTGTGTTGTGCTGTAGTCTATAGACAAAGTCAGTTATAAACGACAACGATGTGTGGCCGTGTTCGATCGGGAGGGTGTTTTTATTTTGAAACGTAAAGATAGCGTTGCGGCTGCGGCGCGCCGCTCCTGGGGGTTGGCTTGCCATACCTGCGCTGAGACGTTCCGCAGCGGCCCGGTGGAAATGCTCTCATTGACTAGAGTGGCAGCGATCAGCAGCGGTGACCGCGACGCAGCCGTAACGCGACGCTCACGTCCCCGGTGGCTGTGTCAACGTGTGCGTGCGTATGTAAGCGCGGCCAAAGTTCCAAGCGGGTTTTTTTTCTGATAAAGCATGACTAATAATGTGGAGGGCCCAAACAAACAGTAGCCTAGGGGCCCATGACCACCTTAATCCGCCACTGTATGTGTGTATGTCTGACTGTAATGGTAAAAGCACATTCAATCTACTATGGGTTTGATCAGAAATAATATTGTGGCGACCGGTGCGGGAGGAATGAGACAGGAGCCCAGGGTTACATGTTTACGCAACTCCCGTGCCCCATACACCGCACGACCCCGGGAGTTGCCTTTATTTGTACACCCATACACACAGACAGAAACACGGCACACCTGACAAACACAACTAGGACCCTCACTCACGGTCCAACCCCTACCCGAGATTCACCATAGGGTCCAACCCCTTGCGCAGGTAACCCCTTGCGCAGGTAACCCCCGTAGGGTTCAACCCCTTGCGCAGGACCCCCATAGGGGGCATGGCCGTGATTGCCACAATATGTAGAGGTGTGTCTGAAATCGCGCACTTCTATACTTACACTTAATTTTTTGAGTGCACTTTGCGCAAAAACGGAGAGTGTGCCAAAGCGCAGTGCACTGGAAATACGTCGGTGGCGCACTCAAAATGATCTAAAATTTGAGTGTGGACCGATGGACACTTTCCACACTCAACGGCCGCCATTTTGTCTACGTAGCGGAAGGGGCGGAAACAAAAATGGAGGACACAGGAGTAACAGTTGAGACCAACGCGCTCAACAAATAATATTGAATATGTAAATTAATATATTATATATTTCATAGGTAAATAAACTTACCGATAGGCCGCTTTCCGCCAGGAGGAAAACGTCAAAAAAGAAATACCGAAGAAGAACCGTCAAACTGCAAACTCATTTCCGGTAGGTGCGCGAAGGCTGTTTTGACAGTGCGCTGTAGAAATGAGAGCACTGCGCCTATAAGTAAGTGTACTGTAGGGATAATGAAGTGCACTAAATGTAAGTGCACTTACTTAAGTGCGCGATTTCAGACACAGCATAGGACTAGCCTGGCAAGCCAGACCCACATCAGAAAGATGTATGGTCTGGCATTGCTCCATTGGCAGAGTGGGCGGGATAAACGGTTGTCTTTCAAGTTCCCTCTGCACGCAATAGGATAGCGCTACAACCAATCAGAGCAACGAAGAAGGTGACGTAGTCAGAGCGACGGAAATTAGTCCATGTGGAAGTGTTCCGTATGGTGGATTGTGGAAGAATAGTAAGAAGAAAGTGTATTGTGGAAACTGTAAGCAAACAATCTTGAGAGAATGGAGCCCAACGATTGTTGCCATTTTTGCCAGAATAATATAACCTCTAACACGGAACCGTCACAACTCTGTCGTCATGGTAGCCCGGCTTCCGATTCCGCCCCTCATGCTGTGATTGGCCTGACAGATTTTCTGTTTCCAGCACCGAAAAACGACGACGAATGGCTAGACCCCCTGGCTGCAAATTAAATTTGCTGCCGCTAGGGGCGTCTAGATTTTTAGGCTAATGTAGGACCTAACCAAGCAAATCGCGGATATGTCATTCTTGGCACCTAGGGGAACGTGTGCGCATTTTGGCATCTTTAGCCATCTCAAAAGGGGCATGACCTGCAATATCAGAGTCAATGGGCATAAAACGGCAGGCAGTTACAAGTTCCCCATTTCCAGTGGAAAGGAAGTGTGTAAACACATGTATGTGTACGTTTTTCAAGTTTTGGAGATTTTATGAGATATTGGTCTGTTGGATTGGTGGTGTGTAGGTCTGGGAAGAACTCGGAAGAACAGCTAAAAATCTCGAAAGCAGGCCACATGGTCAGGTGTCACATAAAAAAAAACCACATAATTTATGGAGGCCTTGGGAGTAAGCTATAGAGACCCCTGGTCTTTTATATATGCAAGCAGGGGCGAGGCTAGCCCATTTTTAGGGGTGCTGAAGCACCCCTAAAAACAGGCTCAGCACCCCTAAAACTTGGGTAAGAAATGTTGTTATTCTAAAAATTTTGTTTGTCTTTGACAAGGTTAAATAATGTAGTTTGTGGTTTAAAATGTATATGTTAAGGACGAAAATGAAAACATCCCCGCTTAGCAAATGGTATCATCCTCTTCTCGCCCCTCCTCTGCACCGCTCCGCAGCCCGACCGTCGTCCAGCGCGACTCACGCAGAGATCCGTTTAGTTGTAGTGTTGTGAATCAACTAAGTAAGTTGCTCCAAAGCTGTGTCTCACACTTCTTTCCCTTTACCTAGAGTTGTTCCGATTCCGATACCACATCGGTGAGTGCTGGAGTCCAGGCACCGTTTACCAGTTAGCTCCGTTAGCCCAGTTAGCGCCATTAGAGCGGCTACAGTCGAACTGGAGCGGTCCATTTATTAAGCAGAAACAGCAGCGCCACAAGTACCTGTGTAGTGCGTACGTGTGTCTCTGTTGTTAAAGTTTATCATTACTTTGAGACTCATTTTAACAATCGGGAGTCATGTCAACATGACGTCACGCGCGTCTTTTCTGGTCCGTTGTCATGGAAACATGAAGCCCTGCCAGTGGTGCGGCGTTTGGACCAGAGTGAAAACAAACGTGTGTACGAGCTGAAAAACGAAATTGAAAAAAAACAACGAAAATCTGTTTTTTTTCAGTTGTCTGAGTCAGACAACTGAAAAAAACCAGATATAAATCTATGAATAAATAGCAATTAATTTAAAAAGCCACAGTGAGTGTTTTAACACATACTGGTGGTATACAGTGATATGTCGTTTCGTTTTTCAGCTCGTACACACGTTTGTTTTCACTCTGGTCCAAACTAAACGGATCTCTGCGTGAGTCGCGCTGGACGGTCGGGCTGCGGAGCGGTGCAGAGGAGGGGCGAGAAGAGGATGATACCATTTGCTAAGCGGGGATGTTTTCATTTTCGTCCTTAACATATACATTTTAAACCACAAACTACATTATTTAACCTTGTCAAAGACAAACAAAATTTTTAGAATAACAACATTTCTTACCCTATCTTACCTTATTTTAGGGGTGCTGAGCCTGTTTTTAGGGGTGCTTCAGCACCCCTAAAAATGGGCTAGCCTCGCCCCTGAACATAACATTTACTTTAGGCCTACTTTTTCCAGTATATGTCCTTCATTTGAAAGTGCCCTAAGGCTTCATGCCTGAGAAGAAGCCACGCCTTACTAAAGCTGTGTCCCAATTCACGGAATGCATGCTTCGAAGTACGCATTCGAAGGGCGCTTACGTCATAACGCGGCGCGAAGGCTGTCCCAATTCGCAGACTCCTTCGAATGCGTACTTCAAATGCGCACTTCTTTTCCCTCTTTTGGAGGACGCATCGCAACTATCCTTCGCGGCCTCGTATATCCCAAAATCCTTTGCGCGTCGCTGTTCAGAGGCAGGAAAAGGCATAATGGCAACACCGAGCGGCGAGGATTTTACATTTAAATGTAAGTATTGGGTATATATTTAATGACTTTTACGGCGATGATTTTACATTTAAATGTAAGTATTGGGTATATATTTAATGACTTTTACGGCGATGATTTTACATTTAAATGTAAGTATTGGGTTTATATTTAATTACTTTTACTTATTACTACTTATACTTTTACTGATTACTTATATTTTATTACTTTTATTATCCCTGCTTTATTTCCAGACTGCAAACTCCAGTTAAACGATTGGATTGAATAAAGAGCTACGTTTAGGATTATCACTCTTATGTTATTATTATCATTATTATGATCATTTTTTTGCTATATAACCCTTTTGTCTGTTGACAGCAAAAAAAAACGTGTTTTACATTTCATTTTGTTTTAGGGAGCAAGGAGCAGACGGAGAAGCTAATAAAAATACGATGCCAGAATGACCTACTTTTTACAGGGGCCAAGCACTCCGCCACGGTGGGTTGGAGGTAAGGCTGATATCCCTTTTTGTAAATCTTTGCATCCCTGTGTTAATGTGATCTCGTGTTTACCTTTTCTCTTGCTTCTCTGTGTTTAGAATAATTCTGGAAAAGATGGGCCTGGGGGGGAAGGTCCAGCCCCACCAGGCCAAAAAGAAGTGGGATAATATGAAAAAGAAATATAAAGTAGGTTTGGATTCGTTTTACCCATGCAAGTTACTAAATACTTTGCTGAAAATTGCTGACGTGATTGATTTCCACTGCATTAGGTCTGCAAATATCCAGGAACAGGGGAGGGAACTAGTGGGAAGCCCACTGCTGCCAATTGGCCCTGGTTTGTCCTCATGGATGAGGCATTAGGACAGAGGCCTTCTATTGCCCCCCCTGTCCTAATTGCCTCCATCCCTGAGGACACACCAGGGCCAAGTGCAGTGGGTGACCAGCAGGGAGGTGGGGATGAGGAGGAGGAGGAGGAGGAGTTGGAGGAGAGCCAGCCAGGGCCAAAAAGAAAGAGGAGGAGGAGGGAGGATGACCTCCTAAGTTTAATGAGAGATGATCTGAAAATGCAGAGGGAGGCAGAGGAGAGGAGGGAGAAGGAGAGCAAAGAGCGTATGGACAGACTCTTCTCTCTCTTAGAGAAAATTGTTAATAAATAAATTATTTTTGTAGTTATTTTTCTTGTTTGTTGTTATAACATTAAACTATTGATAATTGTTACACGTTATCTATTCCATTTAGTATTAACAACTTAAGTACAATTTATAACAGGATTAGAAAACAGCATAAAGTGCTACGGTTCAAAAAAAATAAATAACACTTTTTATAATTTATATACATTTTCTGAACAGCATGGATTGAAGAAATGTGGGGTGTATATATATATATATACCCCATATCTATTGAATTGTAATATATCAACTTTACAAAATTACAGCGTGTAGCATGGACATATGAATGCGGTTGGATGGGCTCCGGAGGAGGCCCGACAGCTGGGCCGCAGAGGTAGCTCCTCGGAGGGCCTGGAACAGGTCCACCAGGGCACTAGTGCACGATCCCCCCCTCCCATCTCCTCCTGGAGCATGGGGCCTTGTTCTCCTGGTCCCCTGGCAGAGGGGCGGCTGGCCTGGGCTGTTCCAGGCTGGATCCAGGGGAGGCTAGCAGCAGACGGCTGCCGGTGGTGGTAGCTGTGCTGCCTCCCTGCTCCTCCGCTGGCCGTTCAGGAGGAGCTGGTGTTGCGGTGGCTGTCCTCTACTGCGGCTGGTGGAGGAGGAGCCCCACGTTGGGCGCCAGTGTAGCAGGGTCGCTCCTCCTCGAGTGTGTGTGTTGATGGCTGGTTTATCCTGGGTGCCATGATTGCTCATGCACCCAGTGTGCAGCCCCACCCAGCCAGAGTCCAATCAGTCTGACTCAGGCCAGGCCAGGTGAGGCTGTAAACCAGCCATCAACAACACACACTCCACAATGTACAATAGGCTGAGGAGGAGTCCCTGGCAGTGCTGCTGGGCTGGATGGAATGCCACAATAAATACCTTGTGTAGTGGGACATCATCTGGGCATCATTCAGGGTGTTTGGGGGTCTGGTCTCCAATGTCCACCACATCGTCCATCAAGTGGGTTTGCAGGGCTGACTTGATCGACGACTGCCATGTCACTAAGAATGTTTAAGAAAGATAATAATAATAATAATAATAATAATAATAATAATAATACAATTATTATTTTTTTAAAAAACTATCTACAAAACACTTTAAATAGGAATAATGGCTTTAAAATTGTTTTACTTGCCAACTAAAGATAATCATGGTCAGGGTTAACCTCCTCCAGGGCAGACACCTCTACAGACAGCCGGTCCCGCCACGGAGCACCACTGACGGCCTCCAGCCCATTCTCCCCCTCATCCTCTGGCATGGCGTCCTGCAGTTCATCCTCTGGGGGCATGATGTCACCCACCCCCAGGCAAATGTTGTGCAGGACGGCACATGCTGTTATGACCTGCAATGTAAAAACCTTATTCATTAATTGTGATTCACTTCAGTAGCCTACTCAAAGGTAAAGTAGAAGCCTGTTGTGTGATGACGTACCTGAGGCACAAAGGTGTGGTGCACCTCCAGCGCTTGCAAAAAGATTGCCCGGAACCTGATCTTCATCATTCCAAAGGCACGCTCAATGATTGAGCGTGCCCTGGAATGATGGCCATTGAAGCGCTGGGGTCCCACACCTTGCAACGGCCGCTTGTAGGGAGTGATGAGGGGAGTGGATGCTGAAGGCACGGGTACCCGCCGTCTGCGAGGATGAAGTGCCCTGGAGGAGGGTAAACAACCTGTCTGTACAGTGGGCTGTGCCGGAGTACTCTGGAGTCATGCACGGACCCCGGCCAGCCCACGTACACGTCCACAAAGCGGCCCTGATGGTCACAAACTGCCTGTAGGATAATTGATGAAAACAGTTTCCTGTTCAGGTAGCAGTGACCATCAGGGCCGCTTGGTGGATCCTGACATGGCAGCCGTCGATCGCTCCAGCAGCCTTTAAAAAGGCTCTGTGTCTTGCCAGCCCTGCAAACCCACGAGTTACTGCCGCCAGGTCTTCAGCGGTCTTGGGGAAGTGAATGACCTTGTGGCGAATGGCCACCACCTCCCCAGTAACTCGGTGGACGATACTGTGGACAGTGGAGCGAGGCATCCCAAACACCCTTGAGACCACCCTGTATGATGCCCCACTCGCCAGCCAGAACAGGAACACCAAGGTCTCTATTGTGGCACTCCATCCATGTCTCCGATCCTGGTGGAGAAGGTTCAGCAGCACTGCCAGGGACTCTCTGCTCAGCCTGAAGTCCTGCCTGGTGTTGCCATGGTTGAAAAAGCTGTCCAGGACAGGCACCGCCATGTTGATCCTGCAGTACAGGGGTCTGGTCTGGATTGGGAAAAGGAGGGGAAGAACGGGAGAAGAAAAATGGTTAATTAAACAATAGCTACATAATTTTAGTTAATAAGATAATTCCAGTTAAGTAATTCCAAGATAATTCTAGTTCATTTTAGAGCTTTGATAGATAATGCAAAACCTGTTTACCGACCCACTTATCAGTCTATCTAGGCTTCACATGTAGTTTTGATGATTCGTGACAAAATAAATAATATTAAATTAAGGTCAGGGTTCTTTAACTATTAATGAATTATTCAGGTTATATGGCATTATGACTAACGTATGATTAACGTAATGTATTGGTATGTTGATTACCCCTAACTGTTAACTAGCTAATAATGGTAATGATAACATAATGGTAACATTACTGTGGGTTAAAATAACAGGTTTACCTCTCGGTCCCCTGTCCGCAGATATACGAGGCGGCGCCGGCGGAGACGGAGCCGCTTCTCCCCTTCCTCCATCATCAACATGATTATGAATAAAATTAAAAATGTGTCGGGAATTTCTTCCATTTTTGTTTTTTCGTTTTTTGGCTCTTCGATTTCTTTTTTTGCTCGTCTTTCTTCTTCTTCTTCCTTTATTTTCCCGGAACCAGGAAATGCTTCGAAGGCTAGACCGTCTCATTTAACAATGGTTGATGCGGCCTTCGAAGGACCCTCAGAAGTACGCAGCCTTCGAAGGCCGCGAGGCTGCGTACTTCGAAGGCTGCATTTCGTGAATTGGGACACAGCTTAAGTCTTGAAACGCATGCTGAGGCCACTGCTGCGTCAGCGGCCTTGTGAGCTTCATAATACTCATTGAAAAGTAATTTTCTTTATGCAGTTCTAGTGCTTCTCTTATAAACAGGTGGGGTGGGATGGTGTACATTACGGAAAAGAGTGAGACTTGATTGAATGTCCCAAGCATTGACATATCTTGGTGGAGAGAAAATTCAATTATCCTCGATGAGATCAGAGCTGCTGGTTTTGAGCTCCCGGCTCATTCCTGGCATCCCAACAATGTCAACCAAAGGGTTAGCCAAAGGCTGAAGACAGAGAGTCACACTCACCAGATATAGAGTCACATTTACCAGATATAGAGTCACGTTCACCAGATATAGACACATTCACCAGATATAGTCACATTCACCAGATATAGTCACATTCACCAGCTATAGAGTCACACTCACCAGATATAGAGTCACATTTACCAGATATAGAGTCACGTTCACCAGATATAGACACATTCACCAGATATAGTCACATTCACCAGATATAGTCACATTCACCAGATATAGTCACATTCACCAGATATAGTCACATTCACCAGCTATAGAGTCACATTCACCAGATATAGAGTCACATTCATCAGATATAGAGTCACATTCACCAGATATAGAGTCACAATCACCAGATATAGTCACATTCACCAGATATAGTCACATTCATCAGATATAGAGTCACATTCATCAGATATAGTCACATTCACCAGATATAGAGTCACATTCACCAGATATAGAGTTACGTTCACCAGATATAGAGTCACGTTCACCAGATATAGAGTCACATTCACCCGATATAGAGTCACATTCACCAGATATAGAGTCACATTCACCAGATATAGTCACGTTCATCTGTAGACATAGAGGCAGGTTCAGCAGATATAGAGTCACATTCACCAGATATAGAGACACATTCACCAGATATAGTCACATTCACCAGATATAGTCACGTTCACCAGATATAGAGTCATGTTCACCAGATATAGAGTCACATTCACCAGATATAGAGTCACATTCACCAGATATAGAGTCACATTCAACAGATATAGCATCACATTCACCAGATATAGTCACGTTCACCAGATATAGAGTCACGTTCACCAGATATAGTCAGGTTCACCAGATATAGAGTCACGTTCACCAGATATAGAGTCAAATTCACCACATATAGAGTCACATTCGCCAGATATAGTCACATTCACCAGATATAGTCACATTTGCCAGATATAGAGTCACAATCACCAGATATAGAGTCACATTCACCAGATATAGAGTCACATTCACCAGATATAGAGTCACATTCACCAGATAGTCACAATCAACAGATATATAGTCACATTCACCAGATATAGAGTCACTTTCACCAGTTATAGTCATGTTCACCAGATATAGAGTCACATTCACCAGATATAGAGTCACATTCACCAGATATAGTCACATTCGCCAGATATAGTCACGTTCACCAGATATAGAGTCACATTCACCAGATATAGAGTCACATTCACCAGATATAGAGTCACATTCACCAGATATAGTCACATTCACCAGATATAGTCACAATCACCAGATATAGAGTCACATTCACCAGATATAGAGTCATATTCACCGGATATAGAGTCACATTCACCAGATATAGGGTCACATTCACCAGATATAGTCACATTCACCAGATATAGTCACATTCACCAGACATAGAGTCGCATTCACCAGATAAAGTCACGTTCACCAGATATAGAGTCACGTTCACCAGATATAGAGTCACATTCACCAGATATAGAGTCAAATTCACCAGATAGAGTCAGATTCACCAGATATAGAGTCACGTTCACCAGATATAGAGACGCATTCACCAGATATAGTCACATTCACCAGATATAGAGTCACGTTCACCAGATATAGTCACGTTCACCAGATATAGTCACATTCGCCAGATATAGGGTCACGTTCACCAGATATAGAGTCACATTCACCAGCTATAGAGTCACGTTCACCAGATATAGAGACACATTCACCAGATATAGTCACATTCACCAGATATAGCGTCACGTTCACCAGATATAGAGTCACGTTCACCAGATATAGAGTCATATTCACCAGATATAGGGTCACATTCACCAGATATAGTCACATTCACCAGATATAGTCACATTCGCCAGATCTAGAGTCACGTTCACCAGATATAGAGTCACATTCACCAGATATAGAGTCACATTCACCAGATATAGAGTCACGTTCACCAGATATAGTCACATTCACCAGATATAGTCACAATCACCAGATATAGAGTCACATTCACCAGATATAGTCATATTCACCAGATATAGAGTCATGTTCACCAGATATAGTCACATTCACCAGATATAGAGTCACATTCACCAGATATAGCATCACATTCACCAGATATAGTCACATTTACCAGATATAGTCACATTTGCCAGATATAGAGTCACGTTCACCAGATATAGTCACATTCACCAGATATAGTCACATTCGCCAGATATAGAGTCACAATCACCAGATATAGAGTGACATTCACCAGATATAGTCACGTTCACCAGATGTAGAGTCACATTCACCAGATATAGAGTCACATTCACCAGATATAGTCACATTCACCAGATATAGAGTCACGTTCACCAGATATAGTCACATTCACCAGATATAGTCACAATCACCAGATATAGAGTCACATTCACCAGATATAGAGTCACATTCACCAGATATAGTCACATTCACCATATATAGTCACATTCACCAGCTATAGAGTCACATTCACCAGATATAGTGTCACATTCACCAGATATAGTCACATTCACCAGATATAGAGTCACGTTCTCCAGATATAGAGTCATGTTCACCAGATATAGAGTCACATTCACCAGATATAGAGTCACATTCACCAGATATGGAGTTACATTCACCAGATATAGAGTCACGTTCACCAGCTATAGAGTCACATTCACCAGATTTAGAGTCACATTCACCAGATATAGAGTCACATTCACCAGATACAGAGTCACATTCAGCAGATATAGTCACATTCACCAGATATAGTTACATTCACCAGATATATAGTCACATTCACCAGATAGAGTCACATTCACCATATATAGAGTCACGTTCACCAGATATAGAGTCACGTTCACCAGATATAGGTTCAACAGATATAGAGTCACATTCACCAGATATAGAGTCAAATTCACCAGATAGAGTCACATTCACCAGATATAGAGTCACGTTCACCAGATATAGTCACATTCACCAGATATAGGGTCACGTTCACCAGATATAGAGTCACGTTCACCAGATATAGAGTCACGTTCACCAGATATAGAGTCACGTTCAACAGATATAGAGTCACATTCACCAGATATAGAGTCACATTCACCAGATATAGAGTCACATTCACCAGATATAGAGTCACGTTCACCAGATATAGAGTCACATTCACCAGATATAGTCACATTCACCAGATATAATCACATTCACCAGATATAGAGTCACGTTCACCAGATATAGTCACATTCACCAGATATAGTCACAATCACCAGATATAGAGTCACATTCACCAGATATAGAGTCACGTTCACCAGATATAGTCACATTCACCAGATAGAGTCACATTCACCAGATATAGTCACAATCACCAGATATAGAGTCACATTCACCGGATATAGAGTCATATTCACCGGATATAGAGTCACATTCACCAGATATAGGGTCACATTCACCAGATATAGTCACATTCACCAGACATAGAGTCACATTCACCAGATAAAGTCACGTTCACCAGATATAGAGTCACGTTCACCAGATATAGAGTCACATTCACCAGATATAGAGTCAAATTCACCAGATAGAGTCAGATTCACCAGATATAGAGTCACGTTCACCAGATATAGAGACGCATTCACCAGATATAGTCACATTCACCAGATATAGAGTAACGTTCACCAGATATAGTCACGTTCACCAGATAGAGTCACATTCGCCAGATATAGAGTCATATTCACCAGATATAGAGTCACGTTCACCAGATATAGAGTCACATTCACGAGATATAGTCACATTCACCAGATATAGTCACGTTCACCAGATAGAGTCACATTCACCAGATATAGTCACATTCACCAGATATAGTCACATTCGCCAGATATAGAGTCACATTCGCCAGATATAGAGTCACATTCACCAGATATAGGGTCACGTTCACCAGATAGTCATGTTCACCAGATATAGAGTCACATTCACCAGATATAGTCACATTCACCAGATATAGTCACATTCACCAGATATAGAGTCACGTTCACCAGATATAGTCACATTCGCCAGATATAGAGTCACATTCACCAGATATAGAGTCACATTCACCAGATATAGTCACATTCACCAGATATAGTCACATTCGCCAGATATAGAGTCACATTCGCCAGATATAGAGTCACATTCACCAGATATAGGGTCACGTTCACCAGATAGTCATGTTCACCAGATATAGAGTCACATTCACCAGATATAGTCACATTCACCAGATAGAGTCACATTCACCAGATATAGAGTCACGTTCACCAGATATAGTCACATTCACCAGATATAGTGTCACATTCACCAGATATAGTCACATTCACCAGATATAGTCACATTCACCAGATATAGTCACATTCGCCAGATATAGTCATGTTCACCAGATATAGAGTCACATTCACCAGATATAGAGTCACATTCACCAGATATGGAGTCACATTCACCAGATATAGAGTCACGTTCACCAGCTATAGAGTCACATTCACCAGATTTAGAGTCACGTTCACCAGATATAGAGTCACATTCACCAGATATAGAGTCACATTCAGCAGATATAGTCACATTCACCAGATAGTCACATTCGCCAGATATAGAGTCACATTCGCCAGATATAGAGTCACATTCACCAGATAAAGTGTCACGTTCACCAGGTATAGAGACACATTCACCAGATATAGAGTCACATTCACCAGATATAGTCACGTTCATCTGTAGACATAGAGGCAGGTTCGGCAGATATAGAGTCACATTCACCAGATATAGGGTCACATTCACAAGATATAGAGTCACATTCACCAGATATAGTCACGTTCATCTGTAGACATAGCGGCAGGTTCGGCAGATATAGAGTCACATTCACCAGATATAGAGTCACATTCTCTAGATATAGAGTCACGTTCACCAGATATAGAGTCATGTTCACCAGATATAGAGTCACGTTCCCCAGATATAGTCACATTCACCAGATATAGAGTCACATTCACTAGATATAGAGTCACATTCACCAGATATAGTCACATTCACCAGATATAGTCAAATTTGCCAGATATAGAGTCACATTCATCAGATATAGAGTCACATTCACCAGATATAGTCACATTCACCAGATATAGTCACATTCACCAGATTTAGAGTCACGTTCACCAGATATAGAGTCATGTTCACCAGATAGAGTCACATTCACCAGATATAGTCACATTCACCAGATATAGTCACATTCACCAGATATAGAGTCACATTCACGAGATATAGTCACATTCACCAGATATAGTCACGTTCACCAGATATAGAGTCACGTTCACCAGATATAGAGTCACATTCACCAGATAGAGTCACATTCACCAGATAGAGTCACATTCACCAGATATAGTCACATTCACTAGATAGTCACATTCACCAGATATAGTCACATTCACCAGATATAGTCACATTCACCTGATATAGTCACATTCATCAGATATAGTCACATTCACCAGATAGAGTCACGTTCACCAGATATAGTCACATTCACCAGATATAGTGTCACATTCACCAGATATAGTCACATTCACCAGATATAGTCACATTCGCCAGATATAGAGTCACATTCACCAGATATAGTCATGTTCACCAGATATAGAGTCACATTCACCAGATATAGAGTCACATTCACCAGATATGGAGTCACATTCACCAGATATAGAGTCACGTTCACCAGCTATAGAGTCACATTCACCAGATTTAGAGTCACGTTCACCAGATATAGAGTCACATTCACCAGATATAGAGTCACATTCAGCAGATATAGTCACATTCACCAGATAGTCACATTCGCCAGATATAGAGTCACATTCGCCAGATATAGAGTCACATTCACCAGATAAAGTGTCACGTTCACCAGGTATAGAGACACATTCACCAGATATAGAGTCACATTCACCAGATATAGTCACGTTCATCTGTAGACATAGAGGCAGGTTCGGCAGATATAGAGTCACATTCACCAGATATAGGGTCACATTCACAAGATATAGAGTCACATTCACCAGATATAGTCACGTTCATCTGTAGACATAGAGGCAGGTTCGGCAGATATAGAGTCACATTCACCAGATATAGAGTCACATTCTCTAGATATAGAGTCACGTTCACCAGATATAGAGTCATGGTCACCAGATATAGAGTCACGTTCCCCAGATATAGTCACATTCACCAGATATAGAGTCACATTCACTAGATATAGAGTCACATTCACCAGATATAGAGTCACATTCACCAGATATAGTCAAATTTGCCAGATATAGAGTCACATTCATCAGATATAGAGTCACATTCACCAGATATAGTCACATTCACCAGATATAGTCACATTCACCAGATTTAGAGTCACGTTCACCAGATATAGAGTCATGTTCACCAGATAGAGTCACATTCACCAGATATAGTCACATTCACCAGATATAGTCACATTCACCAGATTTAGAGTCACGTTCACCAGATATAGAGTCATGTTCACCAGATAGAGTCACATTCACCAGATATAGTCACATTCACCAGATATAGTCACATTCACCAGATATCGTCACATTCGCCAGATATAGAGTCATGTTCACCAGATATAGTCATGTTCACCAGATACAGAGTCACATTCACCAGATATAGAGTCACATTCACCAGATATAGAGTCACGTTCACCAGATAGAGTCACATTCACCAGATATAGAGTCACGTTCACCAGATATAGAGTCACATTCACCAGATATAGTCACATTCACCAGATAGAGTCACATTCACCAGATATAGTCACATTCACCAGATAGAGTCACATTCACCAGATATAGAGTCACGTTCACCAGATATAGAGACACATTCACCAGATATAGTCACATTCACCAGATATAGAGTCACATTCGCCAGATATAGGGTCACATTCACCAGATATAGTCACATTCACCAGATAGAGTCACATTCACCAGATAGAGTCACATTCACCAGATATAGAGTCACGTTCACCAGATATAGAGACACATTCACCAGATATAGAGTCACATTCGCCAGATAGAGTCACATTCGCCAGATATAGAGTCACATTCACCAGATATAGAGTCACGTTCACGAGATATAGAGTCACATTCACGAGATATAGTCACATTCACCAGATATAGTCACGTTCACCAGATAGAGTCACATTCACCAGATATAGTCACATTCACCAGATATAGTCACATTCGCCAGATATAGAGTCACATTCGCCAGATATAGAGTCACATTCACCAGATATAGGGTCACGTTCACCAGATAGTCATGTTCACCAGATATAGAGTCACATTCACCAGATATAGTCACATTCACCAGATATAGTCACATTCACCAGATATAGAGTCACGTTCACCAGATATAGTCACATTCACCAGATATAGTGTCACATTCACCAGATATAGTCACATTCACCAGATATAGTCACATTCGCCAGATATAGAGTCACATTCACCAGATATAGAGTCACATTCACCAGATATAGTCACATTCACCAGATATAGTCACATTCGCCAGATATAGAGTCACATTCACTAGATATAGAGTCACATTCACCAGATATAGTCACATTCACCAGATATAGTCACATTCGCCAGATATAGAGTCACATTCGCCAGATATAGAGTCACATTCACCAGATATAGGGTCACGTTCACCAGATAGTCATGTTCACCAGATATAGAGTCACATTCACCAGATATAGTCACATTCACCAGATATAGTCACATTCACCAGATATAGAGTCACGTTCACCAGATATAGTCATATTCACCAGATATAGTGTCACATTCACCAGATATAGTCACATTCACCAGATATAGTCACATTCGCCAGATATAGAGTCACATTCACCAGATATAGTCATGTTCACCAGATATAGAGTCACATTCACCAGATATAGAGTCACATTCACCAGATATGGAGTCACATTCACCAGATATAGAGTCACGTTCACCAGCTATAGAGTCACATTCACCAGATTTAGAGTCACGTTCACCAGATATAGAGTCACATTCACCAGATATAGAGTCACATTCAGCAGATATAGTCACATTCACCAGATAGTCACATTCGCCAGATATAGAGTCACATTCGCCAGATATAGAGTCACATTCACCAGATAAAGTGTCACGTTCACCAGGTATAGAGACACATTCACCAGATATAGAGTCACATTCACCAGATATAGTCACGTTCATCTGTAGACATAGAGGCAGGTTCGGCAGATATAGAGTCACATTCACCAGATATAGAGTCACATTCACAAGATATAGAGTCACATTCACCAGATATAGTCACGTTCATCTGTAGACATAGAGGCAGGTTCGGCAGATATAGAGTCACATTCACCAGATATAGAGTCACATTCTCTAGATATAGAGTCACGTTCACCAGATATAGAGTCATGTTCACCAGATATAGAGTCACGTTCCCCAGATATAGTCACATTCACCAGATATAGAGTCACATTCACTAGATATAGAGTCACATTCACCAGATATAGAGTCACATTCACCAGATATAGTCAAATTTGCCAGATATAGAGTCACATTCATCAGATATAGAGTCACATTCACCAGATATAGTCACATTCACCAGATATAGTCACATTCACCAGATTTAGAGTCACGTTCACCAGATATAGAGTCATGTTCACCAGATAGAGTCACATTCACCAGATATAGTCACATTCACCAGATATAGTCACATTCACCAGATATCGTCACATTCGCCAGATATAGAGTCATGTTCACCAGATATAGAGACACATTCACCAGATATAGAGTCACATTCGCCAGATAGAGTCACATTCGCCAGATATAGAGTCACATTCACCAGATATAGAGTCACGTTCACCAGATATAGAGACACATTCACCAGATATAGTCACATTCACCAGATATAGAGTCACGTTCACCAGATATAGAGTCACATTCACCAGATATAGTCACATTCACCAGATAGAGTCACATTCACCAGATATAGTCACATTCACCAGATAGAGTCACATTCACCAGATATAGAGTCACGTTCACCAGATATAGAGACACATTCACCAGATATAGTCACATTCACCAGATATAGAGTCACAGTCGCCAGATATAGGGTCACATTCACCAGATATAGTCACATTCACCAGATAGAGTCACATTCACCAGATAGAGTCACATTCACCAGATATAGAGTCATGTTCACCAGATATAGAGACACATTCACCAGATATAGAGTCACATTCGCCAGATAGAGTCACATTCGCCAGATATAGAGTCACATTCACCAGATATAGAGTCACGTTCACCAGATATAGAGACACATTCACCAGATATAGTCACATTCACCAGATATAGAGTCACATTCGCCAGATATAGAGTCACATTCACCAGATATAGTCACATTCACCAGATAGAGTCACATTCACCAGATAGAGTCACATTCACCAGATAGAGTCACATTCACCAGATATAGAGTCACGTTCACCAGATATAGAGACACATTCACCAGATATAGTCACGTTCACCAGATAGAGTCACATTCACCAGATATAGAGTCACATTCACCAGATATAGAGTCACATTCACCAGATATAGTCACGTTCATCTGTAGACATAGAAGCAGGTTCGGCAGATAGTCACATTCACCAGATATAGAGTCACATTCACCAGATATAGAGTCACATTCACAAGATATAGAGTCACATTCACCAGATAGAGTCACGTTCATCTGTAGACATAGAGGCAGGTTCGGCAGATATAGAGTCACATTCACCAGATATAGAGTCACATTCACAAGATATAGAGTCACATTCACCAGATATAGGGGTAACATTCACCAGATATAGAGTCACGTTCACCAGATATAGTCATGTTCACCAGATATAGAGTCACATTCACCAGATATAGTCACATTCACTAGATAGTCACATTCACCAGATATAGTCACATTCACCAGATATAGTCACATTCACCTGATATAGTCACATTCATCAGATATAGTCACATTCACCAGATATAGAGTCACGTTCACCAGATATAGAGTCACATTCACGAGATATAGTCACATTCACCAGATATAGTCACCTTCACCAGATAGAGTCACATTCACCAGATATAGTCACATTCACCAGATATAGAGTCACATTCACCAGATATAGAGTCACATTCACAAGATATAGAGTCACATTCATGGACATGTGGGCTGGACATGTGGTTGGACATGTGGACAGGACATGTGGGTGGACATGTGGGTTGGACATGTTAGGCATTGACCAGTGTGTCATCCAGTTATTGTTTACACTTTCAAACAAGCTTTTCAAAAGGCTTTGTCTCTCTGAGGCCTCTGAGAGGATGCTGGCTCAGGACATTTACAACACAATGGAACCACCTCTGATCAGGTGCTATATAAGCCCCAGGTCTTGCCAGGTAAGGAGTAGCCCCAGTACCACCAGTAACCCAACTACCAGTAAGATGTCTCCCAGCAACATGAACATGAACAGCAGAGTGAGTTTCCTTTCATACGATCTCAACCAAAGCTTCTTCTGTTTTCATATGTTACGGAGGACAGTGGGTTGAAGAAGAGCGGCACGATTCCCACCTGCAGTCCTACGCTACAAGGCATATGGCCAACTATCGGCCGGACGAGCCCCAACTTGTTCTCTGCTTGTTCTGCTTCTTTCCAGATCGTCTTCTTCGAGGAGAGGAACTTCCAGGGTCGCTCCTACGAGTGCAGCAGCGACTGTGCTGACATGTCCTCCTACCTGAGCAGGTGCCACTCCTGCAGGGTGGAGCGTGGCTGCTTCATGATCTACGACCGCTCCAACTACATGGGCAACCAGTTCTTCATGAAGAGGGGCGAGTACACAGACTACATGAGCATGATGGGCATGAGCGACTGCATCAGGTCCTGCCGCATGATCCCCATGGTAACGCCTCTCTACTCTCTACTACAACTGCACTGCTCTACTAGGACCTTGTTGTTACTTGCTTCTGTCTAAAGGTTAAAGATTTATGACCAGGATAAACCTTACTTTGGTCCGTTATACTATGGTTCAACATTTTACCTTTGCCTTTTAGAAGATAAAAAATATATGATATTATATAAAATATATTATTCAAAGAAAACAACTGTGACCCTTAAAGACCAATGAGTCCCACCAACTCAGTGTGACATTGATAACATTGACTTTAACATGAGTGTAGTCCTCCTTCAACATATGAGTGTAGTCCTCCTTCAACATATGAGTGTAGTCCTCCTTCAACATATGAGTGTAGTCCTCCTTCAACATGAGAGTGTAGTCCTCCTTCAACATGAGAGTGTAGTCCTCCTTCAACATGAGAGTGTAGTCCTCCTTTAACATGAGAGTGTAGTCCTCCTTTAACATGAGTGTAGTCCTCCTTTAACATGAGAGTGTAGTCCTCCTTTAACATGAGAGTGTAGTCCTCCTTTAACATGAGTGTAGTCCTCCTTTAACATGAGAGTGTAGTCCTCCTTTAACATGAGAGTGTAGTCCTCCTTTAACATAAGAGTGTAGTCCTCCTTTAACATGAGTGTGTAGTCCTCCTTTAACATGAGAGTGTAGTCCACCTTTAACATGAGTGTAGTCCTCCTTTAACATGAGAGTGTAGTCCTCCTTTAACACAACATGTCCTGGTGTGTAGTCCTCCTTTAACAAGACATGTTCTGGTGTGTAGTCCTCCTTTAACAAGAGTGTAGTCCTCCTTTAACATGGGAGTGTAGTCCTCCTTTAACATGACATGTCCTGGTGTGTAGTCCTCCTTTAACATGAGAGTGTAGTCCTCCTTTAACATGAGAGTGTAGTCCTCCTTTAACATGAGAGTGTAGTCCTCCTTTAACATGAGTGTGTAGTCCTCCTTTAACATGAGAGTGTAGTCCACCTTTAACATGAGTGTAGTCCTCCTTTAACATGAGAGTGTAGTCCTCCTTTAACATGAGAGTGTAGTCCTCCTTTAACATGAGAGTGTAGTCCTCCTTTAACATGAGTGTGTAGTCCTCCTTTAACATGAGAGTGTAGTCCTCCTTTAACACAACATGTCCTGGTGTGTAGTCCTCCTTTAACAAGACATGTTCTGGTGTGTAGTCCTCCTTTAACAAGAGTGTAGTCCTCCTTTAACATGGGAGTGTAGTCCTCCTTTAACATGACATGTGCTGGTGTGTAGTCCTCCTTTAACATGAGAGTGTAGTCCTCCTTTAACATGAGTGTAGTCCTCCTTTAACATGAGAGTGTAGTCCTCCTTTAACATGAGAGTGTAGTCCTCCTTTAACATGAGAGTGTAGTCCTCCTTTAATATGAGTGTAGTCCTCCTTTAACATGAGTGTAGTCCTCCTTTAACAAGACATGTTCTGGTGTGTAGTCCTCCTTTAACAAGACATGTCCTGGTGTGTAGTCCTCCTTTAACAAGACATGTCCTGGTGTGTGCAGTGTACTACAACTGCACTGCTCTACTAGGACCTTGTTACTTGCTTCTGTCTAAAGGTTAAAGATTTATGACCAGGATAAACCTTACTTTGGTCCGTTATACTATGGTTCAACACTTTACCTTTGCCTTTTAGAAGATAAAAAATATATGATATTATATAAAATATATTATTCAAAGAAAACAACTGTGACCCTTAAAGACCAATGAGCACAACTCAGTGTGACATTGATAACATTGACTTTAACATGAGTGTAGTCCTCCTTCAACATATGAGTGTAGTCCTCCTTCAACATATGAGTGTAGTCCTCCTTCAACATATGAGTGTAGTCCTCCTTCAACATGAGAGTGTAGTCCTCCTTTAACATGAGTGTAGTCCTCCTTTAACATGAGTGTAGTCCTCCTTCAACATATGAGTGTAGTCCTCCTTCAACATGAGAGTGTAGTCCTCCTTCAACATGAGAGTGTAGTCCTCCTTTAACATGAGAGTGTAGTCCTCCTTTAACATGAGTGTAGTCCTCCTTTAACATGAGAGTGTAGTCCTCCTTTAACATGAGAGTGTAGTCCTCCTTTAACATGAGTGCAGTCCTCCTTTAACATGAGAGTGTAGTCCTCCTTTAACATGAGAGTGTAGTCCTCCTTTAACATGAGAGTGTAGTCCTCCTTTAACATGAGTGTGTAGTCCTCCTTTAACATGAGAGTGTAGTCCACCTTTAACATGAGTGTAGTCCTCCTTTAACATGAGAGTGTAGTCCTCCTTTAACACAACATGTCCTGGTGTGTAGTCCTCCTTTAACAAGACATGTTCTGGTGTGTAGTCCTCCTTTAACAAGACATGTTCTGGTGTGTAGTCCTCCTTTAACAAGAGTGTAGTCCTCCTTTAACATGGGAGTGTAGTCCTCCTTTAACATGACATGTCCTGGTGTGTAGTCCTCCTTTAACATGAGTGTAGTCCTCCTTTAACATGAGAGTGTAGTCCTCCTTTAACATGAGAGTGTAGTCCTCCTTTAACATGAGAGTGTAGTCCTCCTTTAACATGAGTGTAGTCCTCCTTTAACATGAGTGTAGTCCTCCTTTAACAAGACATGTTCTGGTGTGTAGTCCTCCTTTAACAAGACATGTCCTGGTGTGTAGTCCTCCTTTAACAAGACATGTCCTGGTGTGTAGTCCTCCTTTAACAAGACATGTTCTGGTGTGTAGTCCTCCTTTAACAAGACATGTCCTGGTGTGTAGTCCTCCTTTAACAAGACATGTTCTGGTGTGTAGTCCTCCTTTAACGTCGCTCATCCCTTTCCCTTCTTCTCCTCCTTCCAGCACAGAGGCCAGTACAGGATGAGGATCTACGAGAGGGAGAACTTCGGCGGCCAGATGAACGAGATGATGGACGACTGTGATAACATCCAGGACCGCTACCGCATGTCCAACTGCATGTCCTGCAACGTGATGGACGGCCACTGGCTGATGTACGAGCAGCCTCAGTACAGGGGCAGGATGATGTACATGAGGCCTGGAGAGTACAGGAACTTCATGAACCAGGGCATGAGGTTCATGAGCATGAGGCGCATTATGGACTCCTACTACTAGACCACCACGTCTTCTGTTTGCACTCATGTAGACTAAAGTCTGAAATAAAGGTTCAATGTTGACATGAAAGAACGTGTTATGATGAGTTTCTTATTGACAAGTGGTTCTGGGTCATGGGTCCCAGGTTAGGATTCTGGGTCATGGGTCCAAGGTTAGGGTTCTTGGTCATGTGTCCAGGGTAAGGGTTCTGGGTCATCGGTCCAGATTTAGGGTTCTGGGTCATGGGTCCAGGGTTAGGGTTCTGGGTCATGGGTCCAGGGTAAAGATTAGGGTTCTGGGTGGTGGGTCCAGGGTAAGGGTTAGGGTTCCGGGTCCAGGCTTAGGGTTCTGGGTCATGGGTCCAGGGTAATGGTTAGGGTTCTGAGTGGTGGGTCCAGGGCTAGGGTTCTGGGTCATGGGTCCAGAGTGAGGGTTCTGGGTCATGGGTCCAGGGTTAGGGTTCTGGGCATCATGGGTCCAGGGTTAGAGTTAGAGCTCTGGGTCCAGTATTTCACCATCTGTGATGAGGTGCCTGATGAAGCCACTCTGACCATTAAAATCAGGTTTTGTAGGATGAACTAGATCCATGTAGCAAATCCTGACCGGTCTCCCAGTGAGACCTGCAGCTCTGCACTTGGAAATCTGAGGTAAGCAAAGGCCATTTTGAGCTAATCCAAGAACAGCTTGATTTAAACCAAGGCTAGCTTGAAGAAAACCAAGACCATGGCCGTGTTCCGATATCCGTACTTCCATGAGTACACTTAAACATAGTACACTATCCGTACTCAATAGGTACGCAGAGCTTCAGATTTAGTGCTGTTCCAAATGCAATACTCTGTGGCGTACTTAACGGAAATGACATCAGCTGTGTGGCCGCGTCACCCGCCAAACAGGTGAATCCATTAGACGTTCTCTGAGCGCGGCTCCGCCTCTTCCGCTACGTAGCTAAGATGGCTGCCGTTGAGTACGCATAGTGTACACCGTTGCACACTCAGCATTTTGGCCTTTTTGAGTACACATACGGGTCCTTTCAAGTACACTTCTTTTGCCGCGATCATAATCGGAACACCCTACATACTCAAACTACATATACTAAGTACGGGTAGTACGGATATCGGAACACGGCCCATGTCTGAAATCGCTCACTTCGTTGTAGTGCACTGTTTGGGGTGTAAACATTTACAGAAGTTACAGAAGTGAGCAATTTCAGAGCTTATTTCAAGCTTGAGCTAAACCAAGGCTAGCTTGAGTTAGCTAGATATTTACCCGCAAGATTATTTAAACTAAATTATGGTATTTGGGCAATTCTTTTCTAGATTGAAATGCCAAGGGATGTGTTATTAATGCTAAGATGTTTATTTAACATTTGCAAAATATGATATCATTATCCAGTGTTTTTTTTTCACAAACAATATACATTCTCTGTTGTTGAACCCAGTGACACCAGATGCCATGTTTCATAGTAATGTTCAGTTATACCCTGATAAAATACCAAAATAAAGATAATAGCTCAGCAAAGTTATATACACTGACAGAACTATATGACTAAGCATGTTGGCATAAACGCTTCAATGGATTTTGACCTCTGTAGGGTTCCTTACAACCATAAGGCTAGATCATAACATTTGATCATATTTGAAGGTTTTTTATAGTTATACTGAAGCACGTAATTAACCTGAGATTATTTGGAACACATTTGTCCTTTAAGCGATTCAACTCATAGTATAATGCAATTAGATAAATGGCGTGGATGCTAGCTAGATGGCTAAATTCAACGTTTGATATATTTAAATCTTCTGTTTTGTAACATTTCTCATAATTTGCTCTTTATTCACAATATTCCTCAAAAACAATTGACCATATAATTATCAGTGCAATGTGGGTTCTGAGCTACAGGTTGAGCAATTGGCGATTATCATTGTTTGACTAAATTGATGACAAAAATGATGATGGTGACTGGATATTGAAATACTCAACATGATGAGAACAGCATCAAATTACCAGATTACACACAAAATACATAAAATAAATTAACATTAACTGGTAGAAATAACGTGTACAAGAGAGTATCACAACATTGAACACTTTTTTTGTGCTGGAAAATACGCTGAAAATACAGTTCATTAGTTATTTTATATACAAACAAACAGTAGTAAAAGGTAGTCAGAATATAAACAATACATTTTATCTTGAAGGTGAATGGAACTAGCCTGGCTCCGCCCGCCTACGTACTTCCGCTCAATTTTCATTTCACTTCAGTACTAAGGTCTGGCGGTGCTGTATGTTAGAACGATTTCTTTTCCCTCAAATGTGCCTTCCAATCAGCGAACAGGAGGCGCGGCCTGAGAACAGTGACGTATAGGTCGTGCGCGAATTTCAGTTATTGAGCGGAAGTATGGAGGCGGGCGGAGGCTAATGCCAGAGAATGTCTAATAAGGAGAGAAGTTCCACTCTCGGTTTACTTCCGGGTTCTGAACTGTTGCAGTTCCCCTCTGGTTCCATGTGAGGGCGCTCACAGGACGAGTGCAGAATGAATGGCGGTCTATGGAGCTATACCCCTCAAACTCCACTTTTCTCAGGATATAATTTTTTGTCTAGTAATTTGAATGTTGCTTTCGAAAGGGGATGCAAAGAAATTACACATTGCTGGGTGTTAGATTTTTTAGAGTCACTTATTTGCTTTAAAAAAGTATTTTAAAATGTCAATGACGTCATACACATCTTACGACCAGAGATACTGCTTTACGGCAAGCCTCTCCCTTTCCCTCAAGGCATCAACAACACAGCGGACACAGGTTAGGCTCTCTCCCTGTCAATACAAACAATTCAACCAAAAAAAGTTGCTGTGTTAAAAAAAAAAGAACTTGGGCGAAAAAGTCCACCTTAACATTCTGGTCCCGCTTCGGATGCCAAGATGCCATCAAGCAGGATCTCTGGTCGTAATCAGTCCTTCACTGACCAATCAGCGTTCATTAGCAGAATGCTAGCGTGTTATAGGCAACAACAACTCGTCCTGTAAGAAATCGAAAGGACATAAGTACTCGTTCATTCAACTTTCAATCTATAACCCATGTTGAACTTGTAAAAACTACAATCAAATCTGAGATTTCTC
>JAOPHQ010001584.1:0-26837 GCA_030340625.1 Merluccius polli | reverse complement strand
CCCCCCCCCCCCCCCCCCCCCCACACACACAGGGTGAGCCCAAGGACTAAAATGAGTATAACCAGCGACGAAGTGAACTTCTTGGTCTACAGATATCTTCAGGAGTCAGGTATGTCTTCACGGAGGGGAGAGCCACCACACACACATGCACGCAGGCACACAGGCACACGCACGCACACACTGACAAACCCAATCTATATATATGTATGTATCTTTTATTTATATATATATATTTTTTTTAATTTAGATATCTTTCATTATATATATTTTATTTAGTTTGATCTTTTATCTTGCATATATATTTTCTTTGACGAAGCCTCCCAGCCAAAGAATTTCACACGGGTGTACTTGTATAACCGGAGTGACAAAAACATCTTGAATCCTAGAGTGTTGCCCTCTAATGGGCAATCTCTATGTATGCACAACAAGGAACAATGTATTTAGTATCGGCGTTGTGTTTCTTAATATAAATAAATGCATGTTATCCATGTTATTGTCCTCTTTTTGTGTGATGTAGGCTCTCTGTGTTGTTTGTGCAACATTAAAACTGTGGGAATCGGGTTGCATTTTTCTGACAAAGATCTGACCACCTCATCTCTCCAATGATATGTGCACAGATCCTCCTCACAATACCCCTTTGTACTCCATGGTACATTCATGGTTTGTTTTATTACTTGGCATGCAGGATGCTTTGCTGTACTGTAAACATTACACTCTCCGGGTAGATGGAATCAGGACAACCCTCCCATCGACTGTGTGAACGTTGTAGACCAGAGAATACGCCTCTCTCGCATTGTGACGATTCAAAATGGATGCTGCCTTTCGCATGTCTTGTATAGAATGAATAGAAGGAGTCATGTCAACGGTTACGTTGGCCATGTAGACTGGCACACAAGGAACCGCCTCTTATCGTTCTACCGCCTGTTTACGTGAATAGGGTTAGCCCGGGGTTAAATTAGCCCCGCCCCCCCCGGTGATGTTTGTGCAGTGTTTGTTTGTGTACAGTCCAGGTTTTTTATTTGGCGCTCCCCCCGCTCAATTAATCAATTTTTGCTTTAGGTTTCTCCCACTCAGCGTTCACCTTTGGCATCGAGAGCCACATCAGCCAGTCCAACATCAACGGAACGCTAGTGCCCCCTGCTGCCCTCATCTCCATACTGCAGAAAGGCCTCCAGTATGTGGAAGCCGAGATCAGCATCAATGAGGTGAGGAGCGCGGAGGCGGCCGAAGTGCCCACAAAGAAGTCCTCGGCACTTCCACGGCCCGCCATGGCGGTCCATATCCACCAGACAACATATTAATGTTTGATTTGAATGCAGATAGAGGTTCATTTTGAATGCGTGAACGGCTGAATAATGAACAAACAATGCTTTTTGACCGATAAATGAATCACGGATGTCTTTGTTATGTAACGCAATTTGAATAGAGATGCAATTTCCCTGTCAAAAACGTACACTAGTGTAGCCCTTTTATTTTAGCTAAAGTATATTATCCTGGGTTTTAAAGGACCATACCGGTCTAGGATGATTAAATGATTACTATTTAATCTATCGTAACCCCCTCTCCTGGATTTAGTAAAACCACTAAGGCTTACCAATATAATTCAAATGACTCATTGTAGTGATTCTGCAGATGAGTGTGCCTCACCACAAATGTCAACAATTAGCTGTGGCACTTTGGCCCATTGATTGCAAAAGATAAAGTGCTGTTGCTATTGTTTACATTGGTGGTGAGGCTCACCCATACACTAATGCTCTTCAGCAGAATCAGCCCAACAGAGTCATGACGTGTTTGGATAGATTAGATATCTTCAAGGAAGGTATGTGGCTGTATTGTTCTACTATAGCTTCACAATAATGCTGTAACAACAAACAAGCATTTGGCTCCACCTTGTGACCAGCAACATAGAAAGAGGATGCCACACCCAAGGTTTCATTTCAAAGCAAAAATAATTTATTTCCAAAAGAATGAAAGAAAGAACTATAGGAGTCCGGAGACCTGGCCAAACAGAACCAAAAGATAGGGAAGTCTGGGCCAACCACACAATGGGCCGTCGGACCCAACTACCAAAGCAGTGTATAACTAAACTAACAAATAATGCTGCAGAAACTAGTAAGACGTGTATAAGAAGTCATGTTATTGCTTCGCTGACCGCCGTCGCCCCCTCCCCCTTCCTCGCAGGACGGCACGGTCTTTGACGGCCGGCCGATCGAGTCGCTGTCGCTCATCGACGCCGTGATGCCGGATGTGGTGCAGACGCGCCAGCAGGCCTTCCGGGACAAGCTGGCACAGCAGCAGCAGCAGCAACAGGGGCCGTGCGCCATGTCCACGTCCGCCCCGCCCCACCAGTCCATGGCACCAAAGAACGGCGAGACCCCGGTCAACGGAGAGGAGAATGGCACGCACAACATGAGTGAGTTGTTAAACGCTTGCGGTCGGGCCGGGCAATATATCGATGTCGTGATATGAGACTAGATACCGTCTTGGATTTTGGATATGGTAATATCGTGATCTGGCATAAGTGTCGTTTCCTGGTTTTTAATTCACACAGGAGTATACAAAAATAGGCTTTACCATGTGGTTATTTTTTATAGACTCTTTATTGATTGAATTAGCAGAAAACTATATCAAAAAAGCTATATTGTGATATTTATTGTTATCAACAGATTAAATTGCCTATATTGGGATAGAAGATGTTGGCCATATCGCCCAGCCCTAGGTTGTGGCTTTGTGGGGTGACTGTGTTTTGTGAGGTTGTGGTGTTTGTGATTTTTGTGATGATTGTGATGGTTAGAAAGAAGCTAATTATTTTACCAGAAGCTAGTATTTTACCAGACGAGAAAGAACATTGTTGTTATTGAGCAGCACAGGAATGGTCTTCACGAATGCAATTACAAATATGTGCATCGGTGAAGGCGATGCTTTTAAGTTTGAGCATACATAAGCGTACAATCATCCTAGCAGTCTTTTTTTTCAGTTAAACAAATGTCATCACCATGCCGGGTCGTCAAAAGCATAATTAGCAGCAGCAGATGTTTCAACGTGAGAACCTGTAGGTGTAGATTAGGCAAGGCTAGAATGTGGAGAAGGAGCAGGCGCTAGGGGGGAGGTGCAGAGACGGTTTACTCTGAGGAGAGCAACCCGACGCTGAACTGTCTCTCATTTAAAGACTCTCAAACAAGTCTTTAATTGTGTCAATAGCATTGTGGTTGCTTTGTGTACTCCAGGCTTCCTGATGAAGACATGTTTAAAAATGCACCCTCCTCAGAATGATAATGCATCAACTGAGAAAAAAACATCCACATACCGTTCATGTATTGGTCAAACTAAACCTAATTTAAACCGCTTCTTAAATAGGGCTTGTACATTGGGACGTCACATCGCAACGACCACCTCCATTTAGGAAGCATAGAAGCATTGGGATGTTGGTCATTATGTTGGTAGTCATGGTTATTTGGTCATTATGTAGTTATTCACTGTGAAAAGATTTGTCATTATGGGGAGACATTGTTGTGGTTGAAACTGCCACAGCGTTTCTCATGCGAGACGTGGCAAATCAAAGTTTTCATTGACCTAGGTATATTTACGTTGATTTAAGATTTTACAGTACTAAACTCTCTTGAGTGGACTCGACAAAAAAATCCCATGATGCATTCTGATGTAAAAGCCCTATAGTGTGTGTGTGTGTGTGGGTGTGTGTGTACACACACATTGTGACATGCTGCGTGATGTCTCCGTCAGACAACCACAGCGAGCCGATGGAGATGGATATGGAGGTAGAGATCCCGGCCAGCAAGGCCACGGTGCTCCGGGGCCACGAGTCCGAGGTGTTCATCTGCGCCTGGAACCCCGTCAGCGACCTGCTTGCCTCAGGGTGAGTCTCCCTCCCTCCCTCTGTCCCTCCCTTCGTCTATGTCTTTATGTCTTCGTCGCTGTCTCTGATCACTCTTTATGTCCGTCTCTCTGTCGCCGTCCTACTCACTTGTCTCTTTCTCTGTCTTCCTCTGTCTCTTGCTCTCTTCTGTCCCTCTCTCTCTCTATTGTGTCTCTCTTTCTCTTTTGTCTTTCCCTCTGTCTCGTTCTTTCTCTGTCTCCCCCTGTCTCTTGCTCTCTTCTGTCTCTCTTGTCTCTTTCTCTATCTCTCTTTCCCCATCCATCTCTTTCCCTCTCTCTTTCTTTCTCCTTTTCCCTCTGTCTTGCTCTCTTCTGTCTCTCTCTGTTGACTCTGTCTCTTTCTCTCTGTTTATTTTAGTCTGTCTCTTTCTCTTGTATCTATTTCTCTGTCTCCCTCTCTCTGTTTATTCCCCCCCTCTTTCTTTGTTCAGCAGAATTTTTAAAACCCCATTCATTCCTCTCCTGTGAATCACAATTGTCTTTTCCACTGCCAGGACATTGTGCTCCACTGGGTTTGTTAAATAGCCGTCACATTTTCCGGGTCAAGTTAAAGGTCCAACACATTTATGCTTTTGGGAGGGGATAGGGGAGATGGCCAGCATTCGTACACATCAGTTATCACACATTAGACCGGCTATACTTTGAACCCTGGTTGCTTTGCCTTTGTGTGCTTTCTTCAGCTCGGGGGACTCCACGGCCCGCATCTGGAACCTCAACGAGAACAGCACCTCCAGCTCCACCCAGTTGGTCCTGCGCCACTGTATCCGAGAAGGCGGCCAGGACGTCCCGAGCAATAAAGACGTTACCTCGCTCGACTGGAATGTAAGGTTCTTCTCCCCAGAGTTTTTGTCCGTCCGCACGTCGCCTAATCGTCTACACAGGTCTCACGCTGTACGGTATTCAAATGTTCTGCTGCGTTTCTTCTCTTTCCGTTTCGACAGAGTGACGGCACACTTCTGGCAACCGGCTCGTACGATGGATTTGCACGGATATGGACAAAAGATGGTGGGGTTTTTTTATCCGATCTGCGGTATTATGGGCCACCTGACCCCTGTCTGTTTGAGTCATCGTCGCTCTGGCGAAAGGCGCGCTCCTCTTTTAACAGACAAATCTTGGATCTCGTCCCTTTAGGGAACTTGGCCAGCACCTTGGGACAGCACAAAGGGCCCATATTTGCACTGAAGTGGAACAAGAAGGGAAACTATATTCTCAGTGCCGGTGTAGATAAGGTATTTCAATAACGACGTCATGTCTCAGGGCTATTACCGGCCGCTTCAACGGCAACATCTTTATTTGCCATTATTAACTCTTGCTTTTGATTTAATCTAACCTTTTTTTAATATCACCTTCCAGACGACAATCATTTGGGACGCACACACAGGAGAGGCTAAACAGCAGTTTCCCTTTCACTCAGGTAAGACAGAAACTTAAAGGTCTCATTCCGCGAGAAACAGTTTAATACTTGTTTTTGTTGAAATACTATAGGTCTCACCGAGTTGCATGTGCGTGCTGCGCGTGAAAACGTTCTTCTACCCCCATTGCCTGTATTTGGCAATGAAAGAACAGAGAAAAAAACACTGAGAAAAATCAGCGGATGAGAAAAGCCCCACGGATTGACGTCAGTCCGTGAATTAGTATTCATGGCCTCGCCTCCGCTACCGCCCACCGAAAGTCAGGAAGTAGCAGGACTGTGCAACAGCACAGTCGCGATTCTCGACTCGTCTCGCACTAGTTGAATATGGAGCGGAAAAATCCTCACTGCGCACTGGAGGGTAGCGTCACAGTGCTGTTAGCCAACCAGAGGCGAGTTCATTAGCATGTCATGCATATTCATGATGAGAGGCGAAATCGTGTCGTTCGCCCCCCCCCCACCTCCCCCACCAAACTAAAACAGCATGAAACAGGCGCGGCAGAGCATTTTTTTAACCAAAACCGGTACTGAGGGTATTTATTAACACTAGAGACCACCGCAAAATTAATGAAAAAACGATGAGATGAGACCTTTAAAGGTACCTTTAAAGGACAATACCGGTCTGTTCAAGTACTATATTGCTATTGTTTACATTCATGGCCGGCGCGCGTGTGCCACACGCTACACGCTCTTTGGCAGAGTCGGTACAAGGAAGTAATATTGGTAACGGATGTTTTAGTGAAGCCAGGAGAGACGGTTACAATAGTTTGAACACACAGACCGGTATTGTCCTTTAATACCACTGATAACACACACACACACTGGCTTTGTATGTCTATGCCTGGTTTGATTCTAAAACCATTCGATCTTGGTCCCACAGCACCTGCCCTGGACGTGGACTGGCAGAACAACACCACCTTTGCCTCTTGCAGCACAGACATGTGTATCCACGTGTGTCGGCTGGGCAGCGACCGGCCCCTCAAGACCTTCCAGGGCCACACGGTAAACATCACTTCCTCTTCCTGTCTCCCTGGGAACTGTCCTGTCCAAACCATGATTGGTCTAAGAGTGGATTCCTTAGTGGAGTGGGCGGCAGGGGCTGAGGAGGTAGAGCGGGTCGTCTGGCAACCGGAAGGTCGCTGGTTCAATACCCCGGCTCCTCCTAGCCGAGGTGTCCCTGAGCGAGACGCCTCACCCTAACTGCTCCCGACGAGCTGGCCGGTGCCTTGCATGGCTGACACTGCCGCCGGTGTATGAATGTGTGTATGAAAGTGTGTATGAGAGGGTGAGTGTGAGGCACTAATTGTAAAGTGCTTTGAGTGGCCACAGGTTAGAAAAAGCCACATAAATGCAGCCCCTTAACTGTTTACTCCAGAGCTAATTGTCTTGTCGTCTTGGTCTCCGCGCCGCAGAATGAAGTCAACGCCATTAAGTGGGATCCGTCAGGGATGCTCCTCGCCTCCTGCTCAGACGACATGACTTTAAAGGTGAGGACGTGCTCGCCACCTGCAGAGGGATGTAAATAAACAAGTATATATCGTTTTGTTTAGAGGTGCTGTAGGTAAGACTTAAGAGTTGTAAATACAGAGAGAGCGCAGAAAAAAGCAGGACACTCTCACTTGTGACGTCACTAGAGGGTAGTGAAGTCACAATTCAGAAACGGCTCGTAATGGCTAATCACACTCACACCTGGTGGTATAATAGGGGCCTTTTAAATCTTCCCTACAGCACATTTTATTTAACTGTATTCCCCTGTCTCTCTCCTCCATTTGTTTGTGTAGATTTGGAGCATGAAGCAGGACTTGTGTGTCCATGACCTGCAGGCCCACAGTAAGGAGATCTACACCATCAAGTGGAGTCCCACGGGGCCCAGCACCAACAGCCCCAATGCCAACATAATGCTCGCCAGGTGGGACGCCTTTCACCCCCACCTCCTGCCCAGTACCTGACCCACCCCTAATTAAGCAATAAGCCACGAGGGGCCGTGGTTTACAACAGCGCCACTGTAAACCATGGCCTCAAGTGGCTTATTGCGTTAAAACGGTTACTATAGAATACCTGGTAAAATTTCACAAAATAAATACACAGCAACAAAAATTGGATAATTTATTGTAAAACAAATCATCATTCGTCCGCCAAACAAGTTCAGTTCTGGGACAACCAGTCGGTCTACTGTCTAGACTAGTGGTTCCCAACCTTTGCCTTGAGGTGTACCATTCACTTATCATCAAGACCTTTCACGGACCACCTCATATGCAAACGGTAAAAAATAGATAAATACACATGCAGTGGCTGAGCAAAGAGTACCAGCAGTGCCCCCTTTATACACAATTATTACTGCATCAACCCTATTTCTCTATTTCAAGAATACAATCCCACGTACCTGCAGGACCCTCCCTGTGGTACCACTGGTGGTACGCGTCCCACAGGTTGAGAAACCCCGGTCTAGACTGTAGCCACTTAAATGTGAAACTGCTGTCCATAGCACAGCGTGTAATGAACTCTATTAGGTTTAAGTAAATGCGCTGCTCTTTCATAAGCCACACATTTTTAATTGAACTCCCAATCCTTTTCATAATCAATTTTTTTTGAACATGTAGCCAGAGGCCATCTTAGATTATCGTGAGACATGTCTATGAATAACTATGTGATGGTGATGAAGATGTGCTAATTGTACAGCCTCTTGTTCATTATCGCTTGCCTTCAACAGCATCGCAACTTTGTAGACAAGATGTTCACACAGTGTCTCTTTTTTTAATACTACATTATTACATTATTAAAGTTTAGATTTGCCGGCTCTTCGCTGGCACGTCACGGCACCATCTCTCTTTAAAGTACACAAGATGCTGCGTGCATTATATAGACATTAATCAAATTCTGTGAGATTATTATTTCTCAGTACAACAAATTCTCAGTCGTTTTGGCTTAAAAAAAACACAGACAAACTTCCCAGGACGTTAGTGGCCCCAAATCACTTTTATCTCAAATTGGGCCAATTTGGAAGCAGTCGATTTGCTGTATAACATAAATATACTTGTGCCAAGGCACATATTAACTTTCTAAGCTGTGTGTGTGTGTGGTTGGATGATCTGAAGCAGCGGTTTTCTGTGACTTCAGGTGGAGCTAATTATAATGAAGGGCTAGAGGTCAGACATCTGCAGACATCGGTCTTCAGACCCTAACCTTTCGTCTGGGAAGCAAACATCCTCACCACTAGACTACTGTGTGTGTGTGTGTGTGTGTGTGTGTGTGTGTGTGTGTGTGTGTGTGTGTGTGTGTGTGTGTGTGTGTGTGTGTGTGTGTGTGTGTGTGTGTGTGTGTGTGTGTGTGTGTGTGTGTGTGTGCGCGCGTGTGTGCGTGCGTGCGTGCGTGCGTGCGCATAACTAACTAAATGCCCCTGAGACAGCCTGTTCTTGCCACTTTACATCTACACTTGATATCTTATTTCTAAGATATGTATACCACACTCCCTTAGTTGATTAGATTATTTAAAAAGTACAAATACCAAACATTTGCTGCTTGATGCTTCAGAAATTCAAATGCTTGGTTCATGGATCATTATAAAATGAATTACTTACATTTTTTCTCATCTCATCAGATGAAGCAAGCAACTTTAAGACATCACTTTGGACTCTGGTAGCTTGTGATTGCATCTGCTATTATTTGTGACATCTAGACTAAACGATAAGACTAGACTAAATCAATTAATTGAAACAATTATCGTTAGATAAATTGACTATGAAAATAATCGTGAGGTGCAGCCCTAATGTATCATTTCTGTGTGTTGGTTTGCCCTTGCTGGGAACAGTTGGAGGAAGTCTGCGATTCAAGCATTTTGTTGCCATTTAGCGGCCGCTGCACAATTAACACGCACATGGCCGCAAACATGAAACTGAAACCGTTTCTCCCTCCCCTCCCTCTCCCCCTCCTCCCTCCCTAACCCTCACCCTGTGCAGTGCCTCGTTTGACTCGACGGTGCGTCTGTGGGATGTGGAGCGAGGCGTCTGTATCCACACACTCACCAAGCACCAGGAGCCTGTCTACAGCGTGGCCTTCAGCCCCGACGGCAAGCACCTGGCCAGCGGCTCCTTCGACAAGTCTGTCCACATCTGGAACACCATGGTGGGTGGTGTTAAAAAAACAACGGGGGTGGTCTGGTAATCGGAAGGTTGCTGGTTCGATCCCCGGCTACTCCTCATGATATTTGGTGTTTTGACTTTCAGACCGGCGCCTTGGTGCACAGCTACAGGGGAACCGGTGGTATTTTCGAGGTGTGCTGGAACAGCACCGGGGACAAGGTTGGCGCCAGTGCGTCGGACGGCTCGGTAAGACACAGCGGTGGATGGACAGACAGACGTCCTCCATACACTCACCGTTTGCATTCACGATGAATCAAACTAATCCTGAACTGGGGGGCAGGATAGTGCAGTGGGCGGGGCGAGCGAGGCACCTTTGCCGTATCTGCTTCTAAACGATCTGTATCTGAAGTCACTGTGAGTCGCTTTCGGTGAAATTGTCTGCTGAACGATACAAAAGTGAATCGCGTCTCAAGAAAACGCAGATGAAATTCTAACGGCACGTCCGTTCTCATCCTTTCCCCCCTCTAGGTATGCGTCCTGGATCTCCGGAAATAGCATCACCGGGCGGCGAGAGACTATGGCGGTTGAACGGTTTTTGTTCAGCGGAAAACATTTGAATGGTTGATTTAAAAAAACAAACAAAAAAAACACAAAAAAAGGGCTGCGAGGTAAACGCCATGGACGACCCCCACCTCATGGTAAGACAAGCCACCCCCCACAAGACCGCCGAGGCTCTAAGGAAGATAAAGGCAAAAACGACCCCACCGAAAAAAAACACCGACTAAAGCCAATCGGCCTTACAGTTTAGCGGATGTGAGTGTGCGACACGTGTATGTATGTCCGCTCTCAGTTCGACACACTCCCGTGTCGGAGTGTCTGGGCGGAAGCCGGCTCAGACACCCCCGCTCAGACTGGCCTCTGATTGCACTCCCTTTTAGTGCGTCTTTTTAACGTAAGGTTTAAAGTTATGTCAGAACCAGGAAGTGCTCGGGACTCTTCCCTGGTGTACTTGGTGCTGCTGGCATCACGCCAAGGGTCGGTGACACCCGTGTGTGTGTGTGTGTGTGTGTGTGTGTGTGTGTGTGTGTGTGTGTGTGTGTGTGTGTGTGTGTGTGTGTGTGTGTGTGTGTGTGTGTGTGTGTGTGTGTGTGTGTGTGTGTGTGTGTGTGTGTGTGTGTGTGTGTGTGTGTGTGTGTGTGTGTCGACTGAGGCGTAGTAGTCGTACTCGCTTGGCTGCGGATGGCTTCCGATTCTGAAATGGAGGGTTGTTTTGTTTTTGTTTTTTTTGGTTTCTTTTTTTTTTTTTTTTTTTGTGCCTGAGTTCGTACTCTGAGCGCATGTTCATGTCCTAACTGTCAGCTCCGAGAGATGTGATGAAAGTGAAAAACGACCAGCGATGTGCTAGTGTTGTTTTGGTGGTAACAACGACGACGACGACGCCGGCGATAGATCTGCTCAGCGATGGAGAACTTGTCTTGTTGTTGTTCTACCTTTTTTTCTATGATGCGACTCCCGACTCGCATCTGTCAAGGTCAAAGAAAGAGGAAGAACCCACAACTGTTTTTTTTGTTTTTTTGTTTTTTTAAACGGGCGTATTCGACCTAGCGGAGGAGTACGGCCGCACCATGTGAAAAGTGCCGCTTCCTACGTACATGTTCTCCCATTCGGATGTAAATTTAATGAATGTAAAGTTATGTAAATTAAATGAACTGAAATGAACACAGAATTATATACTGTGTATATATGTTTATATATATATGTGTGTGTATGTGTGTATATATATGTATATATGTGTGTATATATATATATATATGTATATATATGTATGTATATATATATGTGTATATATATATATATATATATAACAGTACACTTTAAGGCCATCTGTAGAAGCCCAACTTCATGGCTGGAGCGCTCCCATCGCCTCCCAACGAGGACACTTTCAAAAATGGATGTATTGTGCACGCAAGAAGGTGACCTTTGATTTCACAGTGCATGTACTAAAGGCCAATCCTGCATATACCGTATGTCAAGTACGCGTGTCTGGTGAGTAAGAAGAGGGAGGGATAGGAGGAGGAGGAGGGAGGGGGGAGGGGGGTTGGGGGCGAGGATGTATTGACCACTGTCGTCCTTAAACAATTACAAGACATGTGCCTGGTCCATGTCCCCATGTACCGGTTGGCGCAGGGCTAAATGCGGTTGTGCTACAGGTTCTGTGCGAACAATGGACGTGTGACCTGGGCTGCCCTCTCTCTCCTCCGCCCCCCCCCCCCCCCCCCCCCCCGTCAGTCTACTGAAAGTTCACCGCACATTATGAACAGAGTGGTCAAATATGGAAGCATTAAACAAGAAGTCCTGCTGTTGCTACCGGAAAAAGGGTTTGAGGTCCCTCGTCACGCAGCCAGCCGATCGGTCGGATTATGACTTTTGTATTTGAGGACGCCTGTGTAGTGGGCCGAGCTTTAATAGTATGCGGTGTCTGCTCCTGCTTTTTTTGGGTTCTCATGTATAAAACAACTGTACACAACTCCGACTAACTCCATTACTTTGATAAGCCTTTTGTTTCCCCCGTCTGGTTCGTTTTCTCTTTCAGTTGCACTTGTCAGAGCGCTGACAAGTGCACTTTTTTCAGAGGGCAGGGTGTCATTTGCAGAAAGTTGGGGTCTTTTGCAGACTTTTATCCTTTTTTTCCGTTTCCTTTTGTCTTTTAATGACGTCATACTTTGTCGTCGATGGATGGCTCACTGTTTTTTTTTTTGTTGGCTTGTTGATTGGCTTAGAGCCATTATTGTCTGTGTCAGACTGAGAATTGGGCTGGTGTTGGTGGCCATCTTGGCGTGCCGAGAAGCCCGGTGTGGAATTAGTGATGTGAGACCAGCTATCTCTTTCCCACCCCCTGTTCAGGGTTTGGTCACCTGTTTCAAAGACAAAACAATGAAGTCACTCGATGTCTCAAATAAATCACTCTATTTTCAGAAAGCAACGAGTCTTTTATTTGCATTTGGGTATTTGTCTGAAGTACACATTTCGTACAACGTTTATAGGGCTTGTACATCATGACGTCTCATCGGAATGACCACCGCCATTTTGGAAGCAGCATTGAAATGTTAGTTATGGTGTTGGTAGTCATGTTTTTTGGTCATTGTTTAGTCATTCATCGTGAAATGATTTGGCATTATGGGGTGACATTGTTTGAAACGACCACAGCGTTTCTAATGTGAGACATGGCAAAACAAAGTTTTCATAGGTTACATTATATTTACATTGATTTAAGATTGTACAGTGCTACAAGTCTCTTGAGATGGCGGCGTATCGCTAACAAAAAGTCCCATGATGCATTTACAAGCCCTATAAAGGGAATTTGATTTCTCTGAAGTTGCTACTTAAAGCTACGAATTGGGGTGACACAAACGGAAACATAAGTGAAGTACATGTAACATTCAATAAAATATATGAGAAATAAATATGGTACACTAAGGAATGCTGGAAGTGTTTTGGAAGATAAATCATTAGTTAACTCTCAAAAAGGAACATTTCAAATGAGCTTACATTTGTTTATAAGGACGTCCGCAAAAAAAAAGTGTTTATTTGTATTCTTGTGTAACTCTTGTAAAACCTACTGGACTGTAGAGTCATTGCTTCACCATATTTAAGCATTTTAATGGCCACCCTATCAGTTACCACACCGATCAAGAAAACATCTAAATATCTCAGGCTCTTGATTCAAGGAGGAAATGTATCGTTTCATAAACCACCCGGTCGAAAACCATTGATTTACTTTGCAAAAAATCAACCTACAAAGAAAACAATCTAAGAGTCAAATGTACAACACCATGCTACAAGTGACCTACACACATTCCCCAGTATTCACACAGCAGTATCTGAATGACATGTCATTGCGTCGGTGTCGTCGACGTCACCAGTAGACTCTGTCACTGCGGTGACGTGAGCTAGACGGCGGCGTCCTATTGGTCACGCTAGGAGTTCTCCAGGGATTCCCCGTCTGCGTCCCGCTGTTCACTGGACATGTGCAGTTCAACTGTACTAGACTCTGAGCCACCTAGCGGGACAACATGATGAGGTTACTCGGGCCGTCCCACTTGAAATCATCTCTAAACGTGCACACGCTCGCCTCGCAAATGTATTTTGGGACTTTTAGTTGTTTTTTTTAGATGGAGTCGCCAGTGCAATCTAATGTGATTTATTTATTCTTTGCTTTGTTATAATACCGAAAATTGTTTTTGTGTTATATAATAATGATGATGATAATAATAATAATAGGCTTCAGATTGAACAAATACCGAAACATAGATGACTTGGAAGTTCAACTTTATTTCTCTGCAGACGTCAGGTCATGGATCATGAGGTTTTTTTGCACAATACTTTGAAGGTGCACAAAAACACATCAAATGATTAGAAAGTAATTTGAAAATACTAAATCATCCCAAAATACATTTAATAATCAATCCTAGGGTATACTTAAACAAGAGCATAAATATTAGCATTGTGATAAACAAACATGCTGGCACATCGGCACGTACAGCACAAACCGCAGAACAATATTCCAGGTAACAGAAAAGAAAAACTCTCCTCCAGTATAATTACAGCCAGGCAGCTCTAACAACAATGTCTTTTCCCACCATACAGTTCCCCTGGGATGAAACCATTCACAACAACAACACATTCTTCCAGCAGCAGAAAAGTCCAGTTTTATACTTCAGTGGACACCATTGACCAAGGGTGCATCCCAAGTCTCTTATTTGATATTTCCTTGCTCCTCGATCCTCGCTGGAACTGGAAGTAGTTCTGGCCCGCCATTTTTGAATGCCATCCCAAACCTCTTATTTCTCGAGAGTGAGGAGGGATCTCTTGAGGAGGAGCTATGAGCGAGGATACACGAGAGCAGCCTCTCCTTGCATCCTCGGGGGGCTAAGACGCAAGGAGAGGACGCGAGTGAGGGAAACGTGGATCCAATTTAGGAGACTTGGGATGCACCCCCATGTGTGGAGTGAGGAAGTGGACGATCAGTAGGTCTCTGAGCACAGACCCCACTAACCTGCCCCCCCCCCCCCCCCCCCCCCTGCTCCGCCCTTACCAGCCCTGATACACCGGCGAGTCGCTAAAGTCTAAACTCTTGGCGGCGGCGCCGTTACCTTCTGACAGGACGCTGATGGAGTCGGACGGGTGGAAGCCGTTTCCCGTCGTGTTCTTCTTGCCCTCCTGGATGTGGCCCTGGTACAGCAGGGTGCTGCCCACCATGGGGTTGTAGCCGCCCCCGGCGGCGGGGGCCGAGGTGGACACGGAGTCCCAGGCCAGCTCCCTCCTGCGCTGCAAGCTGAGGTCCATGTCCAGGCCGGTCCAGCCGTGGAAGGCCAGGGTGTTGAGGAAGGCCTGCATGGGGTTCACGATCCCCTGGAAGCACCAAAACCGGACAAAAGCCCACAAGGTCAAGTTCAAGAAAGGGGAATTTCTCTCTGCAGCAGAAGCGACGGTCACGGGGCTCGCACAACGCAATGTCACATCGCAAGGACCGCCCCCATGACACGCCCCTATGCTCCATTTTGGGAGCATATGAACATGGGAAGGTCAGGAGATGTGACCTACCATGAAGAACCACGTGATGAGGGCCACATTCCTCACAGTCCTCAGGCTGCTGTCGCTGATGTCCGGCTGGACCTCGAGGAAGAAGAGCAGGCACTCGTTGATGATGTTGGGGATCCAGCTGCCGGGTCCAGAGTCCAGACCGGGGGAGAAGGAGACAAAATAATACGGTCACACAATATTGCATTGAATATGTCGAAGGGGGTGTCTTCACATGATGTTTTCCTTGCAATGTGATGCAGAACAGTTCAACATGTGTTTTGTATCATGGGATTTTTTTTTTTTTAAACAAATAATCATTCAGAATTTCCTCACACCACAATGGGGCAAATACATGACAAATTGATTTATGTTTTCTAAGGCTTACATTTTCTAAGGACATTTCTTAAAGCTATAGGGCCTACACAATAACTTTCTGGCGAGTTTGATAGTCTACCTAAAGCAAAGACAATAAACTGTGTATGCATATATAATATTAACAAAAAACACAATAATTGCAGTTATCCAGAAGGAAATAATGTATATCCAGAAATAAAAGCAACAACTTACCAAATACAAAAGACCAGCATTATTTTAAAGAAGCGTATTTTGATCTCGGTGGAGAGGCGTCGCTCATTCTCTGTGTAAATCCCTTGTCGTCCTTTCAGTAAAGACGTGACTAGTGGTGGGAAAACAAACACCACAGTCGGTTACTTCTCGTCTTTGTGTGAAATCAGAAGCTGATTGCCTTTTATTGGCAGGTAAGTGTGTGTGTGTGTGTGTGTGTGTGTGTGTGTGTGTGTGTGTGTGTGTGTGTGTGTGTGTGTGTGTGTGTACTCTACTGTCGTATATCAAACATAGAACACATTGCTCCATTGATTCAAACAGAATCAATGGATGAGCAGATAACATCAGAACTAAAGCAACTCATTAAGACTACAGACAGCCTGCGATATGAGCCACTTATAATGAGAATGATCATTTTTGCATCACAATTTAAGTGTTTTCTATGAAAACACAATTAAAATCATGATGTGACATTTGTTTTGTCGGGGTCTGTACCAAACAAACATGTTGTCTTACATCTGGAGGTAAAACATGTGTAGGCCAGGGCATCTCTGCACCACTACAGTTCCTCATTTATAATGGTGTTATACATTAACACTGACACATTTGACCCTTATCAAAAAATTGCAGCTCCTGTGATTTGGATAGTGCACTTGGGCCATATTGCGATTTCCATAATATTTCAATGAATTGTTAAGCCCTGTACCCAACATATCTGATGTCTGTCTGCGGTGAGTGTGACCCATGACCCTGTAAGCCCAGGTTGGGCTCTGACCTGCGGTGGTAGTCCGGATGAAGAACACGGGGTTGGCGATGAGGACGAGCAGCATGGGCGCGTACGTGGTGACGTAGTGGGGGATGGCGTGCTGCAGGCCGCTCTCACAGCTACGCAGCGACGGCGAGGACGGTTACGGAGACACACGAAAGAACGGTAAAGAAGCACGCTCAGCTGACTATCCGTTATATTAGATACATAGACCATAGATGTCACATCGAACTGAAGTGGGCTTCATCACCCTTCACACATCCTTTCAACATTGATGTTTTAATGTGATTGTTTAATTTTATATTTTTACTGTTGTTTTATTATGACGTTTTTTTAACGTTGTCTAATTATTTTATTGCTGTATGTTATCCATGTATTCTTCTAAATTGTAAAGTGCATTGAGACCGTGTCCCATGGTGATTTTACACTTAAACTAAAATTGAGTCAAGTCAAAATTTCATGTCTGGCACAATCAGGACCTTGTAAATTAAAGGCCCCCTACTTTACCACCAGGTGGGATACCGATAAGCCCTTACAAGCCCTTTTAAAATCTACCCTGTAGTGACATCACACATGGGCGTGTCCACCCAGGAGGTAAAGTATTCCCACCTGGTGGTAAAATAGGGGCCCTTTAAATAACATTCTCAAGTGAATGATCTCAATACTGCTTTTTTTAATCCCCAAAACGTGTCAACAATATCAAATATACTTCAACATGAAACATATCGTTACAGTATGACCGAAACATTCATTTGTTAAAAAGCTCTAACAAGATCTGATGATACGTGAACGGATCAGTTTGGAATGGTTCCCCCATATGCATATCATCCCTTCAGATCATTATCACATGTGACCCTACTCAAACAAACAAACGTCCGGAACAGACAAAAGCAGATGGTCGTGGGGTGACTGGGTGTGTGTGTGTGTGTGTGTGTGTGTGTGTGTGTGTCTTACTTGGAGATGGATGGGTAGTAGAGCATTGCCACCCCTTCGGCACACAGCAGCAGAGCCAGACCCCATGTGATCATGTGGTACAGGATGATGGTGCTGATGTGGGGGGGAGAGGGGGGGGAGAGGGGGGAGGGGGGGGGGAGACATGTCATGAGACTTTGTCTTGGACTCACAAGCTCGTCAGGCCTCTGTTTTCGGCACAGCCGAGCACGAATGTGACCGGCAGAACAGCATCAGAGAGGTTGGCGTTAAGAAGCAATAGATCAATGGATCAATAACTCAATAGATCAAATTAATACATCAATAGATCAATAAATCAATAGATACAAAAATCAATACAGCAATAAAGCAATACATTAATAGATCAATAAATCAAAAATAAAGTGCAATCAAAAACATGACGTGTACATACAAAACACAAATCAAACCCTACAACAACCCATTCGTGACACATAAAAGATCAATATACCAACAGATCAATACATCAATTGATCACTTGATTAACTGATCAGTTGATCACTTGATCACTAGATCTCTAGCTCACACCAGGTTCCCCATGACTGCTGCTTAGATGGTGCAGAACGCCACCAGTAACGATGCCCTCTTGTTGAATGTGACGTGTCCTGCATGTCTGTGAGGTCGTGTGCTTGTGTGTTCATTGGAGCAGAAGCAAGAAGAAACAGCTCTGAAACTGAGGTCCAAAAGCGGACATGGCACCTGATTCCGGCGGACGTTTTCACCACCAGGAAGACGTCCACGGCGTAGCAGAACGTCCACCAGAAGGACGCGCTGAAGAACAGCTGGATCCACATCTGCCACATGAGGAGAGATTCGAGTCAACACTTCCGCTGCTCACGCTGCACTTTGGCCCACAAGCAGCGTCCAAAATGATGGTAGTAGAAAAATGTCCCGGCCGAGCAATTGTTTTATAATGTAGCCCTGATATTTTTTTTTCTACCTGCCAAATTGTTAAATCTATCAGCCATTGGCTGGTGGCAGGTGTTTATTTTGGACCCTGCCGACACAACAACAAACAAACATACAAGACGAGTGAACAACAAAACGCAGACATCAACAAGAGAGCCGACGCGGCGCGCGACACCGCGTTGCATCTACTAATTCATTTGTTGTGGCCCGTGGTGGCGAGGCTACAAAGACACGCATGAGATGAAAACAAATCCACGATTCCTGCTTCAAAACACGACACAATGGCGACGCATCTGGGGAGCCGCGGATATTCATAAAGAGAGGCACAAACGCAGCTCTCCGCGCCGCCGATTCTGTTATTACCGATTTGCCTGAATTGAAGTTCCTCCACTACAATCATTTCCCCCCACCAGCTGTTTTACCGGAAGCGCGGGCAATAAAATCAGGCTTTCCACACAGACTTCATATTTCCTATGCTGTGTGTTTGTTACAGATTACAGGGTGGAAGGAGACAGCTTTGCACGAGGTCAACAGACACACACACACACACACACACGTACCGCGCTGCCCACGCAGAAGACCTCTGGCCAGACATCGCTGCTGTTGCTCACGGAGATGTTCTCCACCACGTTGGGGAGGCCCAGCCAGACCGATGACCTCACCACGATACCTGCAGGCGGGGGTAACTAACCTCATCAACCACAAGCTCTTCAAGAAAACACACACACACACACACACACACACACACACACAAACAAACCAACAAACACCCTTAAGCCACAAAGGGGGCAATTAGTCATGGAGATGTTTCCACACGGTGTCAGAAGAAGAGGATGAGGGGGATATAGAGGATGGGATCTCCCACTCTGTGTTTCTTCTCAAAGTTTCTTCCTTGATCATTAAGAGACTTCTGTGCTCTTTTTGCGAGGGGGGGGGGGGGGGGGGTTAGGAGTTAGTAATATACGGCCTGTAAAGCCCTTTGAGCCTGTAAGGGCTTCACAAATAAAATTGACTTGACTTACATGTGGGCCCAGTGGGTCAGCTGAAAACAAAGCATGGTTTCAATTAACACATAATTAAAAGAAAAGGGTGTTTTGCTCCGGCTGAATTGTAATGTGCTTTGTTAACTGGATTCTGTAATGGAGTCCTTCTAATTGAAGTCGGAGGTAATGGAAACACTAAAGGTCCACAGCTTCATTTAATGGGTGCAGTTGAGGCTCTACCTCGAGCTAAACAGCTGCACTGCACCGAGACTCAGAAAAATAGTTTGAACTGTAAAAAACCAATGGCCTGATATGTGCCACATGTTGGCGTGTGCTACCAACATAGCCGGTAGCAACGTCTATATTATAACATGTACTACCTACATGTTATAGTATAGGCCTACTGATGTTTCTAACCAGATCTTCTGTGCTAGCACGTTTCAGGACAATGATGACTAAGTCATGCAAGTGCAATGACAAAAAGATGGCAATTCACACAAGTGTGTTTCATTTAAATGTTTGGTTCGACTTTATAAGAAACGGATGTTTATTACATAATCCATTGAACTTCCACTTGAACAACTTCATCTTGAAAAATATCTTTAGGCCTACAGCAGAAATGTTGGACATTACCTTATCATAAAGCTTGGCTAGGCCTGCTACTTTAAAGAAAATGACAAAAATGACATTTAGGCCTACATGACCAAGGTGACTCTGAAGACAGGTACAAGTCATACAGACAAAGCTCTTTAGACTAAATGAATGTGGTAGATTCAACGTGTCCCTCTCAGCAATTGAGACAATAAGAGGAATTATTTTGCCTTAAAAAAAAAAAGCGTAAGAGCCTAAATAAAAGTGTACCTGCGCATATGCAATAAATAGGATGTGGAAATGGGTGTGCAGACCCTGGCCCATACATACATACATACATACATACATACATACATACATACATACATACATACATACATACATACATACATACGTACACACATACATACATATAAACATACATACATACTGTCCTACACACACACACACAAAATGCTATAGGCCTACATGCCCATCCTGTTAATTCTCCTCAGAAAGGGTCTGGGTTTATACCTGTGCATCCCAGAATGTCACATATGCTGATGATGAACAGAATCCGAGACGAGGAAGCGGGCTTCGGGAGGGGATACTGTCCAAGTCTTCGGTAACCCTTGCGCTTCGGCAGAATCTGCAGGATGGTGAAGATCAAACTCAAGCCGGCGCTGCCGACGCTCAACGCACTGAACAACGTGGGCTGGAAAGTGACGACGAAGTCGGTGGCTGCGTCTCTGTTGGGACAGCAGAAGGTCTCCAGCCGTGGGGAAGCCATCGAGGACTGGTGGCTGGAGGACTGGGCTACGGCGTCGGAAGAAAAGGAAAAGAAAAGTACAAAAAAGAAAGAAAAAAAAAGAAAAGTCCACGGCCTAACTCTCAGAGAGAGAGACATCACGGGGTTGGCTCATCATGTGCTTCAGTTTAATCCCCCCAGTCATGGTTTAACTATGCCCCCCCACTCCACACTGAGCCGATAAAGGCCTGTTGTTTGCCGTTGGGGTAGTAACCGACGTTTTGTTTCATTGATGATGTTTAGTTAGGATCAATTTTTTTTTAATCAGCCTTAATAGAGAAGTTTAACTTGGCTGCGTGGAAATTTAATTAGGAATGGGAAAATGAAGTAAAGTTGAAAATAGTTTACTGTAGTTTTTTTTTACTGGTCCAGAATTGCTTCGCTTTCAAATATATGAATGGGCCATTTTGATCTGATTTGCAGTGTTTTGCTATTTTTGGATATTTATATTATTTTCCATCTGATTTGCGGTCAATAATTTATGGTCAAGCCTTATCTGTTCTATATTTATCGTAGGACCCAGACTACATCTGTAACTACTTGGCCCCAGATCTGAGACACGATTGGCTGAAGAAAAATTAAAGCTGATTTACTCAGGAAACAAAAATTCAAGGGTTATATATTTGATTATTAATACCATTATGCCATGTCATAGCCACGTGCACCCACTCCCCCAGAGACAACGAGACCAAAGGTCAGCTGTTACAACATTTGGGCCACAGGTTATCCATCCCATAGGGCTATAATGAGGGTCCTGTTGGGTCTGGTTCCTGTCGGTCTGCTCTCCCTTGGCGCCACCTGCTGGTCGAGTCACGAGTCGACACGTGTCTGGCATCGTGTGAATTATACATGAAATGCATGACGTTTGAGCATGTCCTGTCTGCTGGTGTCCTTATCAAGGCGCAAGGCTAACTTACACGTGTTTATTTATTTATGTATTTTTGTATTCATTCATTCAGGCCTATTTATTAATTCAGGCCTATTTATTTATGTATTTATTTATTGTATTTAAAAAAAATGTATGTATGTATGTATGTAGCCTATGTATGTATGTATTTATTTATTTATTTATTTAGTACAATTAGTGAATGCTATGTCCCATATTTTGAGTTTGGCATGCGATAGATAGACCAATGGACTGGTCTCCATAAGCGGTAGCCTAGATTGTCTTATCTAGGGCTGCAGCTTGTTTTTGTATTTTGGCTATTGACATGACAATCAATAACTGGCCAGTTTACTCTACCATGTGACACAGGCAAAAATTCTGCTTCTCTTAATCTAGGTCATACCTAGTAGCCAGTCATCATACCTCCAACTTACAACAACCTAAAAACACACCTCCTCTTCCTCCTCATCCTCCTCCTCTTCCTCCTCCACTCCCCTCACATCCCGTCTGCTTCTGGCTATAGGGTGTTCACTACAACAACAGTCTCAAATTACAGACCTGTAGAATAAGGATTGTAAGCAGTGCATTGGTTGAAGCCATGCAGCCACTGGCTTCCTGAACGGCAAACAGTGGAAGGGAAATGACAATCAGAAGGTCTGCTCTCAGCCACACACACACACACACACACACATGCATACACAACCAGAGGAGAGCGTGGTAAAGTTAGTTATATGTCGTTTGGTAGTTTTTGAGTGTTTTTAAAACAACTATGTCCGAGGGTGACAGAGCAAATGACCATGGCGGTGCTCAGCAAGCTGGACCTGTCGTCTTCTTCTCCAACTCTTTGATGAGTGGTGAGTACCGGGATCTCAGTAGCTGCAGCTGGAATGCCTTTTACACACACACACACACACACACGCACACAACGCACTCACTCACATTCTAAAGAAATGTTGACTGCCTGTCTGTAATATATATTTGCTACATCTGCCTATCTCTGTAAATTAATACCATTTATCTCTGTAAACACTATTTATCCGCATCTGTGTAATATGTGTAATCTTTCTGTAATACATCTCTCTCTCTCTCTCTCTCTCTCTCTTTATATATATATATCTATATATTAGTGGTGGGCATAGATTAATTTCTTTAATCTAGATTAATCTAACTGTAATCTTGGAATTAATCTAGATTAAAATGGCTCATTTGACAGGGGGGGGGGGGGGGGTCAGTAATGACACCGCAAATACGGACGTTTATCATCTTTTTTTAAATATATATTTTTTAAGAGGCCCCTGATTGGCCAAGGCCCCGGGCTGCAGCCCAGGTAAGCCCGTGCATTAAGGCGCCACTGCCCAGACCTACGACCAAAGGGGGGGGGGGGGGGGGGGGGGGAGTCGCCAGGCAGAGGACGCAGCCGTTCCGCAGCGCAGCTGTTCCACGGTGCGTACCTTCCTTGGTGGAAATCCGGTATAGACCCAGCTCCCACCCCAACTTTGAGAATAGATTAACGGCGTTCATTTTTTTATCGCGCGATAAGAGTCTCACGTTATCGCAGCGCGTTAACAACGATAACGGCCCACCACTAATATATATATACATTAGGGCCGGGACTCGATTAAAAAAATAATTAGAGAAACGTTCCGCGGTGCAAAAATAAGTGCGATTAAAATGTGTCATTTTTTTAAAAATGCGTTAATTATTGTGTAATTAATTAATCTTAATTAACGCGTTAAAGTCCCGGCCCTGATATATAATATATATATACATATATATATATATATATATATATATATATATATATATATATATATATATATATATATATATATATATATATACACATCTATCTCTCTTTAATATCTGTAATCTGTTCTGTGTGATACTTGTCCTTAGACAGTGAATCTGATTGGTCTCCGGTCCACGATGCAGCATTCAATGGAAGGCTCCTCGGTCTGCAGAAGCTCCTCAGCCAGGTAACCAGTCTAACCGGTTACACACGCCATTAAACAACCCAGCTGGCTGGGAGCACCTCAAGTGATTCCTTCACTTCACATCATAATCTCATTGGTCTTAACTTGTGATGTAGATTCCTTCTGTGTGATGCTGTCTATTAGGGGGCACCTGTGAATCTGGCCACGCTGGACCGAGTCTCCCCCCTCCACGGTGCATGTCAGCAAGGCCACACCGAGTGCGCCAGGCTCCTGATCCAGAACGGAGCATATGTTAGTAAGCCATCTCTTGTAACCATCCTGCGCCAACCCCACTCACTGCCTGTTTGTTGCTTTGTGTCGTTGGTGTAATGTTTGTCACCGATGTTAAAGGATTGGTATCTGCCGAGTGAAGATAAGACATTAAAAGCTAAAACGCCTCGCCATTCATGTCTTCTCATGTTTATGATATAACCACACCCTAAACAACCTGTTTTACATTACCTACGGATGACTGCAAACATGGAATCCGATATACTGCATTCAACACATTTTGCAACAGCCATCCTGTATTGATGTGCTGTGTGTTTTTGTGATCTTTATGATCTTACTCAATGCATGTCGAGAGTGTCAGCAAGCATTTTCAACTGTAGCATTGTTGAGGAATAAGCTTTGTGGAGTGCATAAATTATGGTTGGCTTTAACTACGTGTTGGCAGCGATTAGGTGGAGATTAACCACAAACCTGCCACACACACGCGACCAGCAAAGACACACATGCATGGTCATGCACACTTGCATATTAACTAGCAGAAATACACAGACAAACAGTACCACCACTGTTTTCCTCCTACTATAACACAGTGGCTATATTATCATGTTCAATGGCATGACTTCCATATGCTTGTTGTATTAAATATGTGTCCATTGTAAACTTGTACAACAAGAGATCCCCTTTACATAACAAATCATAGACTGTGTAAAATAGATTGGTTTAGCGTGTAACAAAAACAAAGCAATCTCTGCCTCCACTTGCACTATGTAACTTCTCTACTGCAGCTATTTACTCCATTAAAATATAGCTGAACTAGAAAGTTTCTCAGGAATAAAACGCGGCGATCCACGAGTCATCCAATCGATCCAGAAGACGGTGTCTAAAAAAGATATATAGCGAAACTGTGGCTACAACTCAAGCCCCTAGAGCTTGCTAATGGGAAAACGTACATAGTGCAGGTTTAACTCACTAACAGAGCGCCTCGCTTTTGGAGACTCGGGTTCTGCATGGCCGTTCTGCATGGCTGACTGACCCGCCGTTCTGCACCGCAGGTGAACTCGGCCACGGTGGACGGCACCACCCCCCTGTCCGAGGCCTGCGCCCGGGGTCACAAGACCTGCGTGTCACTGCTCCTGCAACACGGGGCGACGCCCCTGGGGCCCGCCGGCCACTTCTGCTCGCCCCTCCACCGAGCCGCTGCCGAAGGTCTGTAAGCCTAGAAACACATCAGGTAGAATAATTGATGTTCGTGTTCTCATAAGGAATATGGCTGTCGGGTATATTATCAGGGTTGTTTTATCCTAGTTTACTTTCCACCAGGATTTCATTCAGCCTCCAGGTTTTAAAGGGCCCCTTTTAAAGGGCCCCCCACCAGGCGTGAGTGTGATTAGCCATTACAAGCCATTTTCAAAGTTGTCCTGTGACTATGCCCTCCAGTGACGTCACAAGTGGGAGCGTCGTATCAGCTGCGTAGGCTGGTAGACTGATCTAGTCACCATGCATCTGGGTGGACACTCCCACTTGTGATGTCACTAGAGGGTGGTGACATCACATCACAATTTTGAAACGGGGGCCCTTTCATTTTTAATTCTTCAAAGCCGTCCCCACAAGGATTATTTTCTGTTTTTCAAAGGGGTCCTCCTCACAAGGTTTACACAAGGTTGATGTTGATGAGTGTGACGTGGGTGCAGGTCACCTGGAGTGCGTCGTGGCCCTGGTGGAGCACGGCGCAGATGTGGATCAGCACGCCGAGCACTCAGGCACGCCGCTGTGCGCTGCCGTGGCCAATCAGCATCTGAGCACCGCCAGGAAACTGCTGCAGCTCAGTAAGGAGTCCTTTCTCCCATCCGTGTGTTTTATCGTACTGAAGAAAGAAGTGCGGTTCTTGTTCAGTGGGGTGACCAGTCCAGACGTCCCTGTAGTCCCCGTTTCTGGTGGCCTGTCCCCGGAAATGTCCCCATTTTTAAAAATGTATTAATATATTTTGAAATGGCAAAGGTTCTAGCTTGCTGATGAATATTAATTTTGAGACAGTTTTTGGCTGCACCAAAGCTTAAAACACATCATAATAAACCATTAGACATGAACTACCCAATCTTTAACTACAGTACTGCAATTACCATGATAAGAATAGACTAAATGTGAATATTCTATTCATTTCAGCAATATTAACATCAGATAGTTTGTTGATATATGGACCGCCAAACTACAAATGTCCTCGTTTTACCTTTCAGAAATCTGATCACGTTAAGTAACGTTAGTCATGTGCAGCAGTAGTAGAGGTTCACCTCATCTGCTACACAGATAGGAGACAGATTATTCACACCGCATGAAGCAGGAGAAAGTTATTAGTCTTTTTTATTGGATGCTGGATATGAATTGTCGTGCTAGGACACTGGGATACGTAACATATCATTGTGGAGCTATAACATAGGCCTATCTCAAATCATACATTTTTGTTCATTTTTACATCCAAATGATATACATGTTCATTATTCAATGAACAATCAAAGTCTAAGAACGATCAATCCACTATCAAATTCCTATCAACATCACAGTGTGGGACACACCTATTTAGTACGTTACTATTGAGATACCCATATATGCTTTATAAGAGCAAAAAAGGAAAAACCTCCATTCATATATTTAGGCCAACTCTAAAATAAGGCACTTGACTTGTACTCTCCCCCCCCTGCAAGGAGCCAGTGCGAACAGCAGCGTGGATGGTGAGTCGCTGCTGCACACGGCAGCCCGTCTGTCCAACCCGGAGCTGGTGTCTGTCCTGCTGGACCACGGGGCCGACGGCTCCGCCAGGAACCTGCAGGGCAGGCGGCCCGTTGACCTGGCGCCCCCTAACAGCCTGGTGCAGAGGATGCTGGGAGCATCCAGAGGTATCCGAACCTGACTCCGCCAGATGGAATGATTCGCGTTGGCTCAGCATTTCCATCTGGAATCGTTCCATTGGAGAGCATTTGGGAGGGGGCGAAAATACTGGTTGCTGATTGGATAAACCATCTGCCTATGTTGGTGATTGACGGGCCAAATCAACCAATCAGATCAACGAAGCGTATGACGTGATAACAGAGCGTCGAGGCAAGCTCATCAAGTAAACAAGTCGGGAGAAGGGCAAAAGCATCTTTTCCTCCGAGAAAAGCCTCCAGTGCCGCTTTTTGCTCATATTTTAGAGAAGGAATACTCTCTAAATCTGCTA
>JAOPHQ010001583.1:15000-35249 GCA_030340625.1 Merluccius polli | reverse complement strand
CCAACACACACACACACACACACACACACACAAACACACTGATTCAGGGATCGGTCGGTGGTGGTGGAGGGGTTAGGGGGAAGGCCACTCTGTGTGTGTGTGTGTGTGTGGGGGGGGGGGGTGCATGATCTCCACCGTTGACCCCAGGGACTCAGGGGACTCCCCGTTTTTTTCATGCATGCAGTCGCCGTGGTAACAGGGACAGATGTGAGCCAAAGCGCCCTCTCTCAACGCATGCGTTATGATGCTTAAAGAGAGTCATTCTGGTGTCGGGGGACCCCAGACTGCAACACCCACCCGAGGCGTTGGCCCATTTCTGCTGTGTTCACCACAAGTCACGGGAGGACAGACGCGTCTTAAAAAGAAATTCAGAACAACGAAATACGCCATAACGGAGAATGATGACTTTAATGTATTTTTCGATTTTTTTTTTTCCTCTTCATGTTTTGTTGTCGTTGTTTTCTGCTCCGCCATCTGTAGCATGAAAGGTAACCCAAAGTCAGCTGCTATATTCAACGTCGCGCTCCACTGATTCTATTTCGAATTTTTTATTTTTTATTTTTCAAAAAAAGGGCAACGATAACAGCTTTATGTATTTCACCATGTATTATTTGCGGTATTAAATTATTCCTACATAGCCGAGGGTCAATTTACAATGGAAACAGAAACGTACACATTGGGTCCGTGATGAATTGTTAAACATTGATCTATCGTTTAATATTCCCCACCCAACTACCAGGATAGCATTTTATTACCTTGACAGAGGGCCTAATGTTTTATTTTATTTTATTTTGATGATCTACTGATGATTCAAATAAGAGCAATGAATGCATACGGCGGCATGTACTCCAACCTGTAATAGACGTCTTAGAGAACACAGACTGCCACACGGTAAGTAATGTTATAGTATATGTTATGGAGTTATGGAGGAGGAGGATGAGAGAATGAATCACATAACTGAGGTAAAATGCGAATAAATAAGGAGGAATGAGGTCAGCAATGCATTTGTAGTAGATCACATGCAACACAAAATGGTACATACATAATGCAATACTCTAAGTTTTGACAAAGTGAAAAGTTTTCCACTTGTTTGTGTGTGAGGTGAAAAGAATCGCGGCGTCGGATACAGCTCCCTTTGTGTGCAAAAGTTTCAGCTAAACAGTTGTGCGCAGAATGTGAGCTAATGCAAAAGCACCTCAATTTGGGCCCGGCGTTGTGTGTGTGCGTGCGTGCTTATGTACTGTGTGTGTGTGTGTGTGTGTGTGTGTGTGTGTGAGTGTGTGCCAACTATGGCACTGGGAAACACTGGGAATGCAAAATCATTGTATTGATGGAGGAGAAGAAGAAGAAGACGACAGAGAAAAAAAAAAGCACACACAATAAATAGCAGCCATCAGCTGAAATCAACATAAAAGCCCGTCGCCCAAACGCCAACTGCTGCTTGCGGGAGCGGCGGCGGCGGCGGCGGCGATACGCAGCCAGCATCCTGGCACGCACTCCAATTAGAGGCAGACGAAGAAAATATCGAGGACCACCGACTGTCAGGGGTTTGTACGCCCACACCTACACCTGTTTCCACCACTACTCCAGACCAAAGACAAATAGAGACGGAGAGAGCGCGAGGGAGAGAGAGAGAGACAGAGAGAGAGAGAGGGAGTAAAAGACAGGGAGGAAAAAAAATGAGAGATGTTGGTTGTTTGTCTCGGGTGCCATCTTTGCCCGGCTCGCGTCTAATGGGATTAGATGGAGAGCTAATGAGCTCGGGACGGCGAGGGCCGTCGACTGTGAAGTGAAGGTCAGAAATTTCATCACCTAAAATGGGCTGTTGGACTTCGGGAGTCATTAACTAATAACAAACAAATGATTTAGAGGGGGTGGGTGGGGTGGGGGGGATGACCGTTGTACATTTGTAGCTCTCTTGAGAGTCTGGGGGCCTCGCTCGGCCTCTCTCCCTCTCTCCTCATCTCTCACTCTCGCTCTCTCGGTCTCCAACTCGACTCTCCTCTCCGTTTTAATGGCGACCCGAGCGAGGGGCACGCAGACGGAGACATTAAGCGATCCCACACCCGATGAACGGAATTGATTTCAGCCGACGCCGACGTGCCTCCGTTCACGAGCCCCTTATCCGCAGCGTCGCGGCGGGGATATACAGTATATGAAACGAGATAATGGCGAAGAGTGAGTAGGCGTAAACAGGATATATACAGTACGTACGCGTGCATACGTACAGCGCGTATTCTCCACAGAAGCATGGATCACGGATACGGATGGGACCAGATTGTACTCGTGTCGGCCTACAGGGGAAACAACACCTTGGGCTGAGCCAGGCGGGCGAATCACTCCCATAAGTCTCCTTTTTTCCCCCCCCTTTCGCTCCTCGATCTTTACCAGATGCCCCATTGGCTTAGCGTCATGGCCGGAAGGGAGCGTTTTCTGCTGGCACCTTTAATAATGTGCTGACATGAAGTCATACATGTTTAACCAGCTAACAGAAGTCGGTAGAATAATGATGCATATTGGCTTTTAAGACAAGTTATTAATCCCCCACGGCCATTTGCAACCCCCCCCCCCCCCCCTCTCCGCCACCCCTCCCTTTTTCTCTGTCACGTCTTTTAACCCGAGGTTAACGGACTGACCTCTCCCCTCGACGGCAATTAATTGTTTTTGATATTAATTTTATTTGCCACGGGAGGCGGTAAAAAAAAAATGCAACGATTGTAAAATTGTAAACAGGTTTTTGGCGCAGACCCTTTTTTGATTTGATGTCTTATTTTATTTTATTTTTTTGCTATTTCTTATCTATAATACAATTTTTATTATGTGTAATACAAGCGATGTAATCGCACGCAATTTGCTTAAGTGGCTCCAAAAAACTCCTCATTATTTTGTCAGCATTGCACATTTGCTGGGAAAACAGCGTGTGTGCCACGCTGACACGCCTGGCCGAGATCTTTGTCAACCGCTATCAACCTTAATCTCTTTAATACTGTTTACGTCCCTCCGAATTGAACGTGTGGCGGCGAATGATGAACGCCTATCTCGTAATTCAATCATAAGTCACATCTCTCTATATAGAGGGGGGGGGGAAACATATAGACCCTCTCCTAATACTCGCTTCACCCTTTTACCTTAAAGGAACCATAACGGCAAACTCTATTCAGACGAAACCTCTCTATCAAAAACATCTTATGTATTATACAATAAAGGTCGAATACGCCATTGTAACGCGGGCACGGGGGGGGGGGGGGGGGGGGGGGGTCTCTCTGACGTTTTAAGGTCCGCCATCGTCGTGGCGGGGATGATCTCACTGACCTCCGCGCTGAAAGAAAAAGAGAGTGCTCGAGGTGATGACTTCGCCAGTCACTTAGGGAACTTTGACTTATGAGGTGCACTGCATTTAGCCAGGCTAATGCAAGAGAGGGCCCAACCATTAACCTCGAGGAGGAGGAGGAGGAGGAGGAGGAGGAGGAGGAGGAGGAGGAGGAGGAGGAGGAGGGGCGGGCCTACGCAGCATGATGCATTCAGATTGGCTGGGGACGATATTTCACCATGACAGGCATTACCAATGAATAATTAAGTGTTTAATATAATGATCTGCAGAGAAGAGAAGAGAAGGAAGGAGAGAGAGCAAGAGAGAGAGACAGAGAGAGAGACAGAGAGAGAGAGAGAGAGAGAGAGAGAGACAGAGAGAGACAGAGAGAGGAGAAAATGATAATTCCACAATTCACTGCCCTTAAAACCTATGGGCATTATTACCCTGCAGCATTGCGTGGGGAAGAGGGGGGCATTTGTAGAAACAAATAGCTTTTTGATGGCTCCACCAGAGTAGTAACGGTTATTAGGTTTGAGAACTCTTTCCTTGATGGAGGCGGCGTCCTGCCGAGCGGAGATCATGAAAACTTAAGTGAGGAATTTACAGCAGAGAGAAAGACGGTGGGACAGTAAGGCTGTCGGGTGTGTGTGTGTGTGTGTGGGGGGGGGGGGGCATAATGCCTGTCTAATGTCACCGCAGATAAATAGTTAACAAGCCAGCCACGGTGGATGTGCTCTCTGCCGCGCTCTCTGCCGCGCTCGCCGCCCGGTTCGCCGAGATAAGGCTCGCCTCTCGAGAAAGCCTTTTTTCGGCGGGACGATTACATGGCATGGCAAGAGTGCTGGGGGTGGGTGAGGGAGGGGGGTTTCTTTTTTTGGGGCTGCCTGGCTCTGCGCAACCCAAGAGTCACGCTTTGCTTCGTTCTGTTTCTTCTCCTCGGCGCTCCCTCTGACAGCTGGCCCACACTTGTATTGTAGTTGGACTCATTTTTTTTTTCCACAGAGAGCGAGGGCAACCGTGTATCCCATTGTATTTTGAATCCGCGCGACGACACGGCTGAACCCGAACTCGATACGTACGCGCGGAGACCGGCTTTTCAATCGACGCCGCTGTCCGCTAGAAGCGAGGCGGCGTCACTTCTGACTTCTGTTCGCATGGCTCCCCGGTTCGGCCCCGCGCCTCCACAGAGGGCCCCGCCGTGACGCTCGTTGCACTGCGTATGCATGTGTGTGTGTGTATTCATTCATTCCACTGTGTGTGTTTGTGTGTGTGCACCTGCCTGTGTATTTTGGTGTGTGTGTGTGTGTGTGTGTGTGCATGTATTGTATGTATGCTTGCCTGTAGGGGTGTGTGTGTATGTGTGTGTGTGTGTGTGTGTGTGTGTGTGCGTGCGTGCATGCATGTGTGTGTGAGAGAGTGCATGTGTGTTTTGCCTGTGCGAGTGTGTGGGCGCACACACACACACACACACACACACACACACACAGGCTCCTCTTGTTTGCGAGGTGAGAACAGAGGAACGAGGAGTCCCTCAGCATGCCTCCACCTCCTCTTGCTCCATCTGCCTCTTCCACTCACTTCTCCATAAATTAAAAACCGCTCTGCATCTGCTTTGGGGTACATTGTTAGTTGTGTGCATTTGCCGTCCTCTTCTTCTTCTTCTTCCTCTTCTTCTTCTTCTTCTTCTTCTGCTTCTTCTTCTTATGAAAAATTAAACACTAAGCTGCATTTGATTATTTTCACTCCCTCCTCCTCCTCCGCCTCCTCCTCCCACTGAAAAAGCCCCAACTCTGCACACACCAAACACAGCAAAATAACACGCGTTGCCCCCCCCCCCCCCCCCCCCCCCGCCCCCCCCCTAAAAAACACAAAAAAACAACGTTCAGCGAGGAAAGCCGGGGCCTCCACCTACGTTCTTGGGGAAGGGGAAGGAGGAGGGGGTGTGAGGAACATCTTAAGCATAGAGGGAGGGAGGGGATTGAGGGAGGGAGGGAGGGAAGGAAGGAGGGAGGGAGGGATGGAATAAAAATAATAAACATCTGTTTGCGTTAATAGGAAGCATGTGAGAGAGAGCAGTGTAGAAACACTGTTCAGCAAGTGCACGTCGTGTGTCCATGGCGGCAATAACTCACAGGCACAAAAGGGTCTCTCGGAAAGAAAAACATATGGAGCGCAATGACAAAATAATAAATAGTCAGGGATTATAGTTTCATTTGTTTCTCAGAAGTGCGGCTGCGTCTGGATAATTAGAGCGATATAAATTCACATATACCATACTAATTGCATAATTTAGAGGAGTCTTCATGATGACTGGGAAAGCGATTGTGTTTTTTGCCATTTGACCAGACGCTGTTCCACTGTGCCACTTTAATACACTGATTTCCAGGAAATGAGCTCAAAGCAAGTGGGTGGATAATTATTATCTAACGGGGAACAAATAAATTCCATGTCATAATCACATACACACACACACACACACACACACACTCATTTATGACAATAATGATGTTGCGCCACTCCTCAAACAGTTGTCATTGACCAACCAGCTGGTCAAAATAAAACAAGCACACCCAATTGATAGCCAGCGCTACGTGTTTACTGTCCAGCGGCGTATTTAGGGACAGATGAATGGGCATAGGGACCCTGCTTAGATAACTGGGCCAAGAGGGGAGGAGGGGGAGGTGTGGGGGGGGGGAGTAAACCTCGCGGCGTCCCCTAACCCTTCGCAGCGACAGGCTGTGATTGAAATAATGACGGTAATCAGAGGTTGTGGTCGCGCCGTGGCCTTGCAAACCCTCCCCCCCCCCCCCCCCCCCCCGGCCCACAGGGGAGGTCCTATGTTTGTCTTTGACATTAAAGTGCAACGCTCCGGGGCGGTCATATTTGAGGATAGTTTGGTAGCCGCGAAGCCGCGCGCTCAGCCCGGGCAGAACAGGTGTTGCGGGCCGACTAGGCCATCAATCTCACACCGGCCCGTCTCTGTAGGATTCAGGGTTAATTATCGTCAAATAAGCCATTAAGGAGAGGGATGGATGCGGCGAGGATGAGGGGATGGTAACCTTGGAACATGGAAGGAGGAGGCGGGTTTTGCTGGGGCCGGATTAAAGGTGGGCAGCGTGGGTGGGCGGTGTTTTTTTTAAAATTTGTAATCGCGTTGCTATGGTAACGACCAGGAAACAAGTCTCTCCGCTGAAAAAAGGTTGGTCGCTGTAAAATACGACTGACTATATTTTTTTCTTACCCCTTTGCCATGACGCAAAAGCTTGGTGTTGTGAATATGACACACGAGGCGGCCCATTTGACTAAATATAATCCCGCCGCTTATCTTAATATCGAGAGAACCCGCCGCACTTGAACTGCGCTGCGGTCAGCTCAACCCGAGTGAACCCCTCCTCAGGTGCAAAGCGATGACTGGAGGCGCGAAAGGTGGGCGACTATGTTGGAATTATATAGATTCATACCGATATAAAACACAGCGCCATAAAGGGTGCCTTTTTTATCGCCCTGTACCTTTAGTCTCGACTGTATCCATCACAGGGGCGGATGACTTCATAATGCATAAATGCGGAACGTCATTAAGGCTCCTGTTCGCGGTGTTAACATATTAATTGGCATTACAGTGGATGTGGGCGCGTACAGTAAATTGTATCCAGTGGAGTCAGTGGCACCTGACCTATTGAAAAATGTAACAGTGTGCTTATACCTTCATTTATCTACACCAGCGTAGCCATGAATATTTAAGGCTGACAATTAAACCCCAGCTGACCTGGTGGGATGAGAAAGCACCAATAGTGATGCTGTCATCGGGAGGCTGCCACGGGAACTCACACACACGCGCACGCACACACGCACACGCCGAGACACACACACACACACACACACACACATCTAAATACACACACACACATAAACACACATTCATACATGCTCATCAGACAACCAAAATATCACATCACCCCGATGTACACGCACACCTAAACGTGCACACACACACACACACACATATGTAGACACTCATCAGGCAACCCCCCCCCTACCTCCCTGTCACTGACACCCACACACGCACACACCCACATTCATACGTACACTCATCAGGCAACCCCAACCCCCTGTCACCCCTACACACACACACACACACACACATTTTCACAATGTCACACGGTCATATTGACGTGGCCCGTGCATGACAGGCCCGTCCCGTATGTGTCATGTTTATGGGGGCATCAACAGCTGCAGTGTGTGTTTTGTGTATGTAAATGCGGAGGCAGGGTCAAAGTTAATGCGTGTCAGTCTACCGCTTCACCTTGATTTGGCAAGGCGGAGCAGAAAATCTATAAGCATAAGCATACGCTGGCAGAGGACAGCTACAAACCAGAATACCACTGAATATTTCATACCTTATCCTATAAAACCATGCCACTTTTTCCCAATAAACATTGCAGGAGTTTATCTATTGCCTGTGTGTGTGTGTGTGTGTGTGTTTGTGTGTGTGTGTGTGTTTGGGGGACTGTATACTATGTATATGTATATGTATATGTATAATGTGTAATATAATAATATGTGTAGTATATGTGTATATACTATAAGTGTGTTTCTCGTAATAGTCCATTTGTCTCTTGGGTTGGTTATACAGGATTGAGTATTTCTCTTTATGATTTGCATAGCGGAGCAATTTCACGAAATTAACCAGGGAAGCATTATTACGTGGACGGAAACGTACTTCCATAATCATGTCAGATTTCTATTTCATACGGTATAAAATATGAATGAGGCAATGGTTTCCCCTCCCTCCCTAATCACCTAATCACTATATTTTTATCACAGCTGCGGTGATGATGGAGGGATAATGACTTCCAGTTCTAATCATACCGTCACAGCCTGAGGTTAAACTTTCATATTCTGCACGAGAAAAAGCCTCAAATTAGTATTAGTATGTTGACATGAAGAAGAAAAAAAGAGACAGGATGACTTTTATTCATGTTTCAGTGTGGTCGTCTCGCGTTACAGGGTAACCACGCGGGAAAGAATTAGAATAATAATTTACAGCACGTCTTTCAAACTGACATAAAGTTTGACTCAAAGTCCCTCAACAAGCGTTTTCCACAAACTTTGTCTGATCAGAAATGAACCCCATTATCCCTTAAAGCGTGTACTGTATATGCGCAATGCGACAGTTTAGTACAAAAATGTTCTCCGCAAAATTGTGTGCACTTGTCTCACCGTATATGTTTTTTTTTTGCCTCACTTCAGGGCCAAATCCAAGTTTCCATTTATGAAAAATGTCTAGTTAATATCCCCACCATTATGGCAATCATTCTTTTGCTCTTGTATCATTTCTCCCTCAGAAACACATCTCTCTGTAAAGGCCTGTACTTGGTGCCAGGACTTGTATTTTCCAAAAGCACTATTATTTTGCTCCTGCGGTGATCTCCATAGGCAATCTGTGACTAGCAGCGGTCGCCCGGCTGTACTGGGAATAGGAATCAGACACCTGTCAGCTCTGTTTTTTTCTTTTTCTTTCTTCCTTTTCTTTTCTTTTTTTGTCACCGACCAGTCAGGCATATCAAAGCGCCCAAGTGTAAACGTCTCTCCTTGTAGGACGAGAGAGAAAGTTAGGGAAGGTATGGTGGATCTCACCGGGCTTCTGGTAGGTAATAAACAAAACAGCGGCGCACTTGTCATACATCCGCCGTTATCCCCGCTTACATATGGGACAGCGCTCGCCGCCCCCGACGCAAAAATGTACGACGACGACAACGTTTTTATGGGGTTCGTCATTTCCTCGAATGAATATTATTGTGCCTCATATGGGCCTCACAAAAAAAAGGTGGTTTTTTTTGGTTTAAAAGCGTACGTGTGACAGCGAGGTTACAGTTAATGGCGGCTTGTATTGGTCCGTTTTGTATTGGAACAGCTCGCTGGAGAATCATTTAAAAAGGTGTGTTTGCCGGCCCTCGGGGAAATAACACAACACACTCCTGGCACCGGGGAAGTCATATCGACGCCGTGACGTCCGCATGGAAGTCAACTGTCAAATCGGGGACACACACACTCGCACACACACACACGCACACAAATGTGGAAAATGATGTCACAGCAAAACAACAATCATTTTAAAAAAAATAAGGAAATGTCCATTGAAGACATAGATCATGCAGAGTGAGCGTGAGCGTGGTATGCTGTAAAAATGCATTGCAACGGTATATCTTGGGAGTTATTTTGTTATTTCAAATCTTGAAGGATTGCTAAGCATAAAACTATACTCATCTGGAATATGGATGGCTGCAATTTGCTCTCCTGCATCTACACGGTGCATATTGCATATATAATCTTGTTAATTTCCGTTGAGCGTCTCATGCTAATTTATCAGACTCCTATCCCACCTACTTCATTTATCTGTAGTTAAATCTACCCTGGCCACTTCTCCATATATATATATATATATATATATATACCTAGGCTAGGCACTATGGCAGTTTCAAACAGAACAATCTCTCTCCGTGACGACGAATAATTTCCCGATTAATTAAACAATGACCAAAACCATTACTACCAACACTATAACTAACCGTCCAACGCTCCGAAAACGGCGGCGGTCATTGCGATGTGACGTCGCGATGTACAAGCCCTGTACTCGTAGGGCTTGTACGTCGCTAAGTCGCTACGCAGACTCCTCAACCATTACAACCCCCCCTCGTACCCGAGATCAGGGGAGCCGGTAAATGGATAGCATACTTGAGATTTCCTCCATGTCATTTCTCCCGACGCAATCTGTGGCCGTCTTAAAAAACACACACGCACGCACACGCGCACACACGCACACACACACACATAAACACTAACAGACACAAACACATGAGCCACCAACACACCATTATGGGGGGGATAAATTAACATTCTCCAAAGATTACTAAGGAGAGCCAGAGTGGGTTGCCATATCCAGATGGATGCCCCTTAAATCTGTCTTCAATTACTCTCAACGTACTTCCATCCTCCAGTTGAATTCTGATTAGCTGATCTGGCAATTTAGCCTGGCGGACTGGAGAGCCCTTGTGCAACCTGGCTGCATCTGAGTATTGTCAACCTTTGATCAGATCCCCTCCCCGCCCCCTTATTACCTGAAGTATAAAAGCCAATACCATTAGATTTTACATTGTCCCCCACCCGCCGCCCCTCACTCTCTTGCCATCCCGCATCAACTCAAAGTTGAGATCCCTCATCTACAGCTCCATCAGAGGTCTTCAAAATCCAGGTCCTGAAAGCAAAAAATGATCGGTAATGCGGTCCTTTCACTTGTTCAAATGTTTCTGTTGTGTGTGTGTGTGTGTGTGTGTGAGTGTGTGCGGCGTTGTTCAGCTCTAACCCCTCACACACCCCCCCCCCACCCCCCACCCCCCATGGCGTGACCTGTCCCATGCCTGTGCAGCTAGCTAGTCCCCTCTTGTGGCCAGTTGCAACACCTTCAGCAGCCTTGCGTCAGCCTGTGCTCAACATGTCCGACGACGACACCGTTTCTGTGTTTTACCTTTTCCCTACCGAAGTGAGGAGAACTTTTGAAATGGACCTGATTAAAAAGAAACGATTCTTTCCATCTCCCATAATGAAAATCATGTATACAACAATGCTGTGTATTATTCTCCTTGACTCCTTTTTTCTTCCTCGTCTTCCTCTTCTTCCTCCTCCTCCTCCTCCTCCTCCTCCTCCTCCTCCTCTCCTAGTTGACTCAATGGCCAGTGAAACACCCAGGGAGGCATGGCCCATCCATTACCATATAAAGCCCTTTATTTAAATCCCATTCACTTTGTCATTTGTTCTGAAGAGCGACGCCGCTGGGTTGTGGCCCGAATGTCGTCGCCACGGTGACCCGATTGAGCCCCGCGATCTGATCATCCCGTCTGATTGCGTGGGTAAACAGCGGCGTGATGGATACGATCTCATTACAATAGGGAAGTGAGGGTTTAATTTCCTGTACATGTTCCATCTTTATTAACGTCAGCGGCAGCAGGTCGTCAATCGCATTACGGGGGCCCTGCCGGGTCCTCCGGCGAGGTGTCCCGGCCTGAAGCCTGACACAAATAAGACGAGCCGAGGCGTCATTGGGGCTAAAAGGGATTACGTTTGATGCGGTTCCCCAGGCGACCAGGATTTTTTGGGGGGGTTTCGGACATTAAACCCCTGGCCGCGCCGTGAATAAACGCCTCAGAATGCACACCGCTTAATGACTCAACGTGAAGTCAAATCGATGGCAATAAAGGGAAGTGCTACATCCATGCACACCCACGCACGCGTGTACACGGCGGCGCACGGTACTCGCCGCGGGCGCTCCGAGAGCGAAGCGTCGTTCGCCTTACCCTGAAGGCTCTCGAACGAGAGGCTCCAGAGTGGGCAAGACAGCAGCTGTCTGCTGGGAACGGCGGGCGATCGTTGCCGCCATCAGGTAGTCCAACACACGACCGCTCGTCGTCCCGCTCCGAACACTTTAGCGATGGTTGCAGCTACCCTGTGATGCTGTTGTTATGCTGCTAAGATGCAAAATGTGGATGATGATGATGATGATGATGATGATGATGATGGTGGTGGTGGTGGTGGTGGTGGTGGTGGTGATGATGATGATAAACCTGTTAACGCGGTGAATCTGAACATGTGACCGCCTCAACAACATGGGCATCCCCTGGTGATAGCAGTCGTCATTTTCATCCTCCTCCTCCTCCTCCTCCTCCTCCTCCTCCTCATCATTATCATCATCATCGCCGTCGGTGGACCCCCTTTCCTGAGAGACCCCTATCCCCAGTCTATCACCCGGTCTCCTACTCGCGTTACAGAACACAGAACAGCTCATCCCATCGACTCCACTTGCCCTATTACATCCTTAATGCATCCTAATACACCACCCCCCCCCCCCCCACCCCCCCAGGCCCACACACACACACACTCACACCCACCAACACCGCCCGCCGCTTCGACAAAAGCCCATTTGTATTCTGTGTTTTTCCTGCGATTGCGTTGTTGACGAATTGTACGCACTGTACGAGTGTATTAGGTCGCGCGCCATCGGCTCCCCCCGCGTCTGCGTGCCTGCCTGCGTGTCGCTGAGACTCAGAGTAGAGGCGGCCTCCGGTTCGGTTTGTTTGCTTCCCCTCCCGTTGTAATCCGCCGCCGCGTTGGTGAGCCTCCGAGCTGAGCCCTGAGTGCCATAACACGCGGGCCTCTGGGGGGCCGAGAGCCGCCATAAGAGAGAGCGACATAGAGAGAGAGAGCGACAGAGAGAGAGAGAGCGACAGAGAGAGAGAGAGAGACAGAGAGAAAGAGACAGAGGCACAGGGGAGATACACCCATGGTGCCTGATCATTACCATTCCAAATTTGTATTGATTGCTAAAGCTTAAGAAGCTAAACGCGAGCTATTCCCCTGTGCGCCACCCCTGCCCGCCCGCCCGCCCCCCCCCCCCCCCCCCCCCCCCCCCTCTCCCCACCGCCGCATGTGCCTGTACGCGACTCCGTAATCTTCTGGCACACCCGAACGCTCACGGCGCGCGCGCGGCGCTGCTGCGGTCGGGCGCAGATATCACGATGCACATTATATTCTGTGCCAGGAAATCCATACATGCGTGTATACGCTATACGTGAACCTGGTCACCCCCCTCTCTTTCCAGTGGTGATTTTTAAGTGGATGATTTGCAGAGCTCTCAGGTTGCAAGCGCATGTGGAGGGAGTGGGAGGGAGGTAGGGGGGTGGGGGGGGCCGGACTCACAGTTGGTGGGGGGAGGTTGGCGGTGGGCGGGGGGGGGGGGGGGTTAGATAAGGGGGTAGCCATGGGTTCAAGAGGTGTTGCATTGGGCTACAAGATGTTTACAGCTTTTCTTCCTGCCCTTGCTGTGTCGGGGTAAAGTTGTGTGTGTGTGTGTGTGTGTGTGTCTGCGGTGTCTCTCTCCCTATCTCTCTCTCTCTCTCTCTCTCTCTCTCTCTCTCTCTCTCTCTCCCGCGGCCCGGCTTTCATCAGGAATATGCATATGTACTTGCCCTTGACATTATCATCAGCAGATTTGCGCTGGGGCCCCGAGGTAAGGTTGAAATACTGCTGAGAGAGTGGCCCGTTTCAGAGAGAGTGTCCGAGGGCAAAAATATGCATGGAAAGCTGGAGAGAGAGACATGGAGAGAGAGCGAGAGAGAGACAGACAGAGAGAGAGAGACAGAGAGAGAGAGAGAGAGAGAGAGGGGGGGAGAAAGAGCGAGAAAGAAACCTCAGTAACTGAACCCAGCAGAGCACCCCTCGGGGGACAGCAGTAATTAAGCAGTGATTAAATTAAGGGGCAATGCGGGCAAAACGCTGGCTGATTGACACTCTTACTGACTCCTCTATGTGTCTCTCTTTCACCATCATCCACTGTGTGTGTGTGTGTGTCTCTCTCTCCCTCTCTCTGTCTCTCTTTCCCTGTGTAAGTTCAGCTGTGTCGTGAAGCATTGGTTTCTATTGACCTTCAATTACTCAGCCACTCTGAATTCTTCAAGGTCCAATTTTCTAAAACTATTTTTTTTCTCTCTCTCCGTTACCGGCGTTAAGCACACGGACCGCTGAACATCTGTTTCCAAGACGTCTGAGCCGAAGAAAGGACGGACCAGAGAGCGAGACAGAGAGAGAGAGAGAGAGAGAGAGAGAGAGTACGACGAAAAACACTTAAATGCATAGCGTCTGAGTCCGCCAATACGATCAGTGTTTACCTGAGATAAACTCCCAAACTACAATCACTGTAAAGAATGCATTACTGGGCCCCGGCGCCGCAGCCCCGGACGGACCGCTATCTGTCTTTACTACAGATAGACTCGCAAAACACAATCACACGCCGCCGCCAGCGGCTCACAAACCAACACTCGCATGGAATCTAAAACAAGGCTTTTCTTTTTCCTCTTTCTTCCTAAAGGGTAGTGAGGCAGCTTTTCTAGTACCTTATCAAATACCCCTCCTAGGAGGGTGTGTGGGGGGGGGGGACGGGGTGGGGGTGGGGTTGGGGGGGGGGAATACCATGAATTACCTCTGGTGACTTCTTAAACCCAAAGCAAATAGACAGACAGAAGAGCTGAGCAGCGGCAATAAAGCGGGCCTCAACAAAACAACCGCCAGAAACAGCGAGACATTAAAATTGCCTTTCCAATCGAATCAGGAATTCTCCCCACGCCTTTCCACTAAACCCCCCCCCCCCACCCACACCCACACCCACACACACACACACACACCCACCACAACCACCAGCCACCACCCCAGTCGCCACAGTGCCCCAGGTCTGCAAGGCCCCTTTGTATAGATTTTTATAAACCAGGTCCTTGTGCTTATTAAAATACCCACTGAGGGTCCCTCAACCGATCCTTTAAGTCTTTTGATAGTAAAGATGGTTCCTCTTAGCGTGTAATACCAATTCAAATAACTGTGTATGGAGATGGATTAAAGGGGGGGGAGGGGGGGGGGGGGGTTGGGTGTGTGGGGGGGGGGGGGGTTAGACGATGGAGAAGGACGAGTTCAAGATGACAGGTATTGATTAAGTGTTCAATGAGCGCACGGCGTAGCAGCAGCGGCCAGCGCTGCTCATGAAAGAATCATAGCGCGACGTACATGCAGGGTGTACATTTAGCAAACACACACACACACACACACACACACACTCATATTGTGTATACACACAAGACAGTGTGTACACATTAGCACATTCTCATTTGCCTTTTTACCGGCCAAATGGTTGACAAATTGGCCGTGTTTTTTGTGTGTGTGTGTGTGAAGGTTTTCTGTGGTTAAGGAAAATCAATGGCAAACTTTTGTCAAGTTTTTTTAAAAGCCTATTAGAAGATGTTGCCGATTAACTATTGATGGCCAGCCATCGAGGACCGCCGAGCTCGCCTTCGCGCAAATGGCATTCGAGGCCTCATGCCAGAATTTATTTATTATTCTTTGGTTTCAACTGTGAAGCCGTGACACCTCCCTCACTTCGCTCGACGTCCGCAGGAAGGAGAAAGGGACGTCGGAAACGTGAGAACGAAACGTCTCGGTCGCGACGAGCGAATGTGTCCGAGCGAACGCTCTGGGGCGTAAATCACCGGGCCGTTGTGCGGTTGTCAGAGTTTGTGATGACGTCGCGTCCAGCACGCCATAAAATTAACAGAGCCGCATGCCTGACTGACCTCATCATCCTTGACATTTAAGACAACGGTGTTTATTTCTCTCTCTCTCTGTCTGTCTCGCTCTCTCACTGTCTGTCTCTCTCTCTCTCCCTCTCTCTCTCTCCTTCTCACATTTCAACAATATACATTGAACACAATCTGTGCTACCGAATCACAAATGCAACACCCCCAGCAGTCGCAACACGTTGACAGATGTAGGAGGGAACTGGAGAGAAGGAAAGTCAACACGAGAGAGAGAGACAGAGAGAGAGAGGGAGAGAGAGAGAGAGAGAGAGAGAGAGAGAGAGAGAGAGAGAGAGAAAGAGAGAAAGAGGGAGGGAGAAAGAGAGAGAGAGAGAGGGAGGGAGAAAGAGAGAGAGAGAGAGGGAGGGAGAAAGAGATTGATTAGGAAAAAAGAGAAAGGTACAGGGAGGAAAAGCAATAAGGCAAAGGGGGGGTAGAAAAGGGAGAGAGAGATGGAAATAGACAGAGATAAAAAAGAACAGGAGGTGAAGTGATCGGGCCAGACTTCCCCCTAACGGGGGGGTCTGGTGGGGGGGGGGGGGGTCTCTGAGACTAATCTCAGAGGAAAGCTGTCAGGTCTGCGTAGATGATGCCCTGATGGAAAAGAGCCTGGATCTGCTTTTACAGAACCACCCTCAATATGCAGCTTCTGCACTAATAGTGGGATGACTGGGAACGGGCTGAGAGGACTTTCAATATCTTCTCACTGAAAAATAGGATAAAATGGCTGAAGGCCTGTTTTTCAGTCCGTTCAGACTAACCTTAAAGCGGGACTCCCGTAAAAGAAACAGAAAGCACAACACGGGTTTTATTATTTATTTTTCGAAAAAGTGTAGCATCAGATACACGTCAGATATTCATGTATACCGTGTATACATTAATTTTAATTTGGGGTACACTCAAGACACACTTATCACAAAATAAAGAGTTTGAAACCAGCCATGAAGTATGTATGATTTTGGGTCTCTATTATGTATGTGACTGTATGTGGCTAAGAAGTTGCATTACATGAATAATCAAATAGTATGGAAACATTTCTCGTCAAATAAACCCAAATAGCGAAAAAAAAGAACCGTGCGTCACAACTAACAAAAGAACCATTTGACTTAATTACCTCTTGACATTTCCCGCTGTGAATGAAGGCGGCTGTAGATAAGGCAATCATTCCCCCCCACCAACACAATGTAAATATATAAATATTCTTATTTATCCCGGTGTGGAGATAAAGACGTTAAGGCCAACTCAACGCATGAATGGACACGCTCGGAGCGACGAGGCATCCCACCCCCCCCCCCCCCCCTCACCCCATCCCCATCCCCATCCCCGGCCCGCTCGCCTGCCCGCCCGTCTGTCTGTCTGTCTGTCTGTCTGTCTGTCGAGGTTGACAGTACAGCGGCGTGCCCTTCATTATCACCAGGTAATGCTCATCACCCACCGCCATGGCTCTTCTCCATAAACCACCCCCCCACCCCACCGCCCCAACACACCACCACCCCCCCCCCCCACCCCAAGTCTCGCACACAATGGGAAAATAGGGTAGATAAGGCACGCAAGACCATTTCTCTTGACATTCACAACAGAAAACTCATCAGTCATGCTGTCAAAGGCACTGGTCCTGGCCAGTTCGGGATTTATGAGAAATAATGACGGGTCGGAGAAAGGGAAAAAAAAGAAATAAAAAAAAGCCGGTGTGGGCCCCCTCTGCTTTTACCTATGTTTTTTTCTTTTAGGAGTGTTGTGTATTAAGGCTCGCTCTGCATAAAACCCAATTTCTTTTGTCAGTGACCCCTTGGACTGATTTTAGAATGCAATCTCGCCCGTGTTTTTTGGCGCTTGGGCCGCTCCTTGTTTGAGTTGGCGCTGGCATTTCTCCCTCCACAGGATAAAGACGAATGCTTTGGGGGGTGGGGGGCGGCATATGGGGGGTGTATTTAAAGTACATGGCGTATATACAACCAACAAACACACACCAAGAGAGAGACGCGCCGCCACCGCTTCTCCCTTTATGTGTGATTTTCAAGCCGGTGCGCTGCCCTTTAAGATGTTAACGATCACGTATTCATTCATTTTCATCGCTGCTGCGTCCGAAGGGCGGCCATAAAGTCACGAGACCATCCCCATTGACCTGTCCTCTCACAGACCACCTCTGAAAAAAGAACAAGGGGGGGGGGGGGGGGGGGAACAGTAATAGCATATGTCAAACACACACACATATATAAATATATATATATATATAAAAACACAACACTTTCGACATTGTGAGCGCCACTGACAGACATCCCCAGTGCAATTTCCCATGTAAACATTGTAGGACACACTGTCACTCATGTTGTGAACGTCGCCGCGTTCCTACACAGTGCACCAGAGGACGCCGAGGTATAACAGGAAGGTAAAAAAGACGATGCTCAAAGTCATTTCAAAGTGGATTCCACTGTGTGTGTGTGGGGGGGGGGGGGGGGGGGGGGGAGACCAACGGTTGAAACGTACCGCATAAATGTAACTTATCGTGGGACTTTTAATGACATCCCTAAGGGACGGCACTGCAGGAATGTCCTTAAGCACTACATTACTAGTCAATTTCAGGATACTCCCGATTATCACGTTTATTAATTACAATTCTTAATATATCTTATCTTATATATCTCAGAAGACATAGCCTAACCGCCAGCTACAAATCTAATGAAATGCAAGACACACATTTGTATCCAATCTACTAATGATATTAGATTGCCCTGAGAGCCAGTCTGCCTTTTTGGTTTTTGTTTTTTTCATTTGTGTGCTTTAAAGTTTATCAACTCAGACGAAGGTACGTCTGCTCAAGTTGATGATGTTTTTTTTTTAACCAGCGCGGCGCTAAGTAGTGTGAAATTAGTGGCCATGATAGGTTGGGATGGGGATGGGGTGGGGGGTGGGGGGGGGGTGTATTTTGAATCAAGGATGTGAATGAGGCCTCTAGAAGCTGGAGGGCTCTTTAAATGGGGGTGGTGGTGGTGGTGGGGGGGGGGGGGGGGGGTGGAGGAAATGAAGCCAGGCGATTGTTGCCATGGCGCTGGTGGATTGACAGCAACACAAGCCCTTCAACACCTCTCTCCGGTGCCCTTCTATATACTCAGGCAAAAACACAGAAATGATTCGCACAGGGTGGAAAGCATATAGATGGACTTCAACGCCATAGTAACCAAGGATGCAGGGGGTGGTGGGGGGGGATCTGTTTTAAGTACAGGGTTTCATAAGTGCTGTAAATGAAGAGAGGGCTTTTTTGTGGGGGGATAGGTGTTCAGTAGGCATCATGTCAAGCATTTCTGTAGTGTTTTGGTTAATGAGTCTACTTATGCCAAGTTTATCCAGAAGGCACCGGCATATTTGCATCACTCTGAATTGAAATCATCTTCATACACACGCGTGGATTGCTCCATTTCTTTGCAATGTCATTTAGTAATATGTAAAAGTTAAGTGAAAAAATACAGTTCTTCAATATTTTTTGAGTATGTTTTCTTTATGACAAAACAGCGATGAAATAAATACCTGTTGTCTGTTTCTGTCAGAGCACATTTCCCCACGTTCCCCTGTTTTGACATTGTTTTGGTTGGGTCTTTCTCCTTTTTCTCTACATACACATAAATATATATTTTCTTTGACCCCCAAAGCTAAGCTCAGAGACACTATATTGCTTTGTCAAAGAGACTAACCCTAATGTAGACAAAGCCAAGTCGGCAAATCTCCACACGGGCAACACGTGCACAAGCTCCCTCGCGAGCAACAGCAGGAGGTAAAGAGAGAGAGAGAGAGAGAGAGGGAGAGGGAGAGAGAGAGGGAGAAGGCGTTTTTCAATGCATTTAGATGAGACCTTTAACAAAGGTCCCTAATGCAGATATCAATGATCCAAGGGACCAGGGCTATTGGAGAGAAATTGGCTGACGGAGGGATGTCACCCCATGCGCATGAAAAATGATGGATCCCATTTGTAAACTCCTCTTCTATCGGGCTGCCCTCCTCACCTACCTCCCCCCCTCCACACACACACACACACACACACACACACACAGTCTCTCCACTTTCCTTCCCGCACCTTCTCTGAGCCCTGCCATTGGTTATTAAACGAGGATGCGGACCAATACCTTTGCCTGCGAATAAATAGTCGCCAGGTAAAATTGCCACTTTACTGGTCATTTCGTTTGCCTGTCATGAAAAAAATAATAAAAAAAAGCCCACCAAGGATTTTTGAGATTTCAGGAATGACAGGATAGATTAACATCATGGCCTTTGTTTTTCATCTACCTTTCAATTGCCATTCGATTCCCCAAGGGCATACACAAAATGAAGCCTTTATCTATCAGCCACCTAACAACTGCAGCTTTCACAATATTATGCTTCATGTGTTGCGAGCGACTCTTCGGTCTCCAATGCGGGAGATCTCTCTCGACTGTACCGTTACAAATATACTCCTATTTTACCTGAGTGTATGAGAAAAAATATATATATAAATACATTTTTGAGAGAAAGTATCCAAAGTCCAGGCTTTTTTTGTTTTGTTTTCAAGTTGAACTGTTTAGAGGTCAGTGGCATCCAAAACAAGGCCAGGGAACACGCAGACCTTGTGGGCGTGCGACGGGGCGGCGTGGCGTTAACTGCTGATATCGTGGTTTCGCCGGTGATGGACTGACTTTGGGAAGGGTTCACAGCCTGCCACCGCTCCAAACCCCTGCCTTCAGGGTAAAGGGTAAATTTGCTAAGTTAATCACATAATGAGCCCAATTAAACATGGG
>JAOPHQ010001583.1:0-10000 GCA_030340625.1 Merluccius polli | reverse complement strand
ATCGACAACAAACCGTATCCAGCTGTGAAATCTCAGGATTTTTCCATTTGTGCTTATTTTTACAGAGATCCTGTAACCAAAACAGTCTCCCCCTCTCTCTCTCTCTCTCTCTCTCTCTCTCTCTCTCTATCCCTCCCTCTCTCTCTCTCTCGGTGTGACTTCACATTAGCTTATCACAGTGGGAGCTTTTAGCAGTGCTTCCAGCCATTAGCAGCAGATAGCAGGGGGAGACGCTTGCTGACCGGAACACACTGAGAAGGAAAGTGGCCTCCCGGTAGCTCTGGTGATGATGTCAGTGTAGAAAAAGGGGACTTTTATTTTTATAGTGCCGCGGTTTCTCATACATATACCTACTGAATAATGCTGTCTGTATTACCAACCCCCCCCATACACACACACACACACCAGTACTCCCATTGAGCAGGGGATTACAATGCAAAACTCCCACACGCACATGTAATCCCTTAAAAGGGCTCCTTTTTAAAAGAAAAGGGATATTTTACCAGGACTAGAGATTGCTCTACCCGACTTAATATTGCAATATATCATGATATATTGAGTTAGTGATGGTGAATGTGGGTAAAATCCTCAATCCTGCTACGAGGAATGCAGGATGAAAAAAAAAAGAAGAAAGACAGCGTACGTCTTTGTGTCTCTACTGAGGTTAATCGAGGTAATGAGCCTTAAACGTGTTTAATTGAAGCGCCACAGCGCAGGCCTGTGACTGGGCAGCTTTCAAGCTTCGGTGCGTCATGTGTAATATTCTCCCTCTTCCGAAGCTTATGATGCTGTTAACAAAGCTGGGTCCAATAACTGTGTTATTAAACGAGATGAGATGAACATTTTTATTACGCATAGGTGTGTGTGTGTGTGTGTCTGAACTCCACGAATCCCATCTTCTGGCTATCAACATGAGTCATCTCTTTTTGGCCTGGTTTAATCGTCGGCATTGTTACAGAAATAGGCGGGGTGACGGCATCCGAACGCCAGGAGGAGCGCTGCGTCTGATGGACGGCTCTGTCTGACCTATGGCACGGTTGTCCCCCGGGTCTTTTCTGCAGAGCAACCGAAACAACAACCGCCAAAAGCGGTGAATTCAACACTAAGTTGCCGTCAGTCCCGCCGGCTGCCCGCTGAAGGGGAAAGGGTCGGGGGGGCAGGGGGACGCTGAAGGGGACGGTCGGCGTTTGAAAAGCGGCATGTAAAGACAGCTGACATGTCTCCGAGAGACAGGAGAACGTGAGAGTACCTGTCCCTCTCTGGGGAGGCGGTGCTCCTCGGGAGAAAAGAAAAAAGAAAAGAAAAGAAAAGAAAGAAAAAGAAACGATACAGATCAATTATTTACATATTGGTGGCAACGTGCGAAAAGCAGCTTGACTGCATTGTATAAGTGCCAGACTGCCATGCATTTTGTAACGGGGGAATGGAGGCGCGGGGGGGGGGGGATGCAGCAGGGGAGCGGGGGTGTTATTAACCTGTGTTTGATCCTATAGCTGTGGGAGTGGTGTGTGTGTGTGTGGTGTGTGTGTGTGTGTGTGTGTGTGTGTGTTTGTGTGTGTATGTGTGTGTGTGTGTGTGTGTGTGTGTGGGGGGGAGGGGGGGTACCTTTCGCACAAAAAAAGCCCGACATCAACCTGTGATTAAGTGGGTCACCGATTTTCACCGTCCGTGCGACCATTAGCTTTTATGAAAGCATACAGTCGTACATGTGCGCCGGGCCCTACAGTTGAAGTAACGTGTGTAACCTTTTTATTGTATTCGTTCTCATTCTCTGCTTCTCAAACTACGCCGTGACACGAAACGGAGGTGAATGAGGCTTGACCTTAAACTTTTTTCCGCGCGGTGAATCGGCGTGCACCGCGAATCGAACGTATAGCGTGAGAGCAATGCGTGTTTTGTGAGGGGGAAAAAAAAAAACCCCACAAAGGAAAGCCGTTGTTGCAGCGGCGATGTCCGTGCCACGACCGCACGGATGATGGCGATAGCCGTGGCTTCGGATGTACTCTAGGCGTGGGCTCCAGGGAAATGTAGTTTATAAGTCCACGTTTAGTCAGCCTCTCGGGATTGACGTTTCCCCCCCCCCCCCCTTAAAGGAGTCCTTCAAGTGAAGTGTAAAGTGAAGGCCTGCTCTGTCGCTCCCACTCTATATGAGCTACTTCACCTCGCCCGACGTGAAGCCATTACTCCAGCTCACTCAGTTCTGTCCCCCCGGGTTCTCGACGTTACACGGAGAAATTAAAGCTGTGGCCCCCGGAGGGTCAATCGAAACGGTTATCTTCCTCATCAGCATCGCCCATATAGCCCCGTGTTCACCGTCGCCGTGAAAACCTTTTTTCCTTTTTATCCACTCAAATATTAATACGTTATTAGCAGATTTTTTGTGGATTAAATCGGCATTGCAATGTCACTCTGACACCCCCAAAATAATTAATCACAAAACTACAAAAAATAATTCATCAAAAGTGCTTTTTCTGCGGCCAAATAAAACCCTGCTCCGGACCTTCGCTTCTTAATTATTAAACGCATTTTACCTGCGCTCAGTGTGAGGCTCCATGTAATATTCATAATTATGCAATATATTCCCTGAAATAAGAGGCCATTTATACTCAGTGGGTCAGGCGGCAAGACATTTGTATTTGCTTTATAACACTGTTTCATCTCTGCTTTTTTTTGTAACATCAGCGGGACCGACTGTGAGGGAGACAGAGTGGGAGAGAAAAAGAGAAGAAGAAGAGAAAGGGGGGAGGGAGGGGGGGGTAGGTTGTGATAAGCACTGAGCAGTGATGCACTCACCAGTGGGGTCACTGGTATCAAAGTGCAGCTGCTCTGCTGGACACAACAAAGGCATACCTTAGCAGCATCGCACATTGACCACAGAGTCAGTCAACAGGAGACACGGGAAGGAGAAGGAGAAGGAGAAGGAGAAGACGAAAACGAAGACAAAGACAAAGACGAAGAAGAAGAAGAAGAAGAAGAAGAAGGAAATTAAATTAAAAACGAGGAGTAGGAGAAGACCCGGTGCCTGGTCTTGGGGATGTATCGCGTATGATAAATTATACATTATGCTCATCCCAGCATGATAAAGAACTATAGAGATGGGGGAATAAATAAATATATATATATATATATATATATATATATATATATATATATATATAGTCCTGAAGCCCTTGATGGAGCCTGAAGCAAATAAGCAGCAGCGGCAGCAGCGGTAGTGGTAGTAACAGTGTACAGCGGACACACTGCGGACAAGGCGAGCTTTCATCTGCAGATGCGGTTCAAAGCTAACAGACAGCAAACAGAACAAACCGGCAATCAAAGCTAATATGTGACTGGGCAGCAGTGCACTTCACAGGGCTCTGGCGTCGCCGAGTGCTGTCGAGATCACACGCTCACAGGCGCCTCCTCCTTCACACCACAATAGCTGATTTTTGTATCAGTTTTTGAACAAACACTCTCGTTGGATCTTGATTTTGTGTGTGTGTGTGTTTTCGACATGTAACAAAAATATTAATAAATAATCACTTAGCGCTGTCGCGCCACTGCCTTTTCTTATGACACTTTCAAGACATGTATATAATTAATGGGAAGAAAGAATTGTATATGCATTTTTCTTCCTCAACTGTCTGTGCTGTAGTAGTTAACAAAGACAGTTGCTACTTCAACCAACACATACCCTGTATGGATATGTGGATACTGTTTGCTTTTGAGTCTGAATTCAAGTGTTACGCAATAAAACCGATTTTATCTGTTTTATGTCACAAACCTCATGAAATTCTTTGTTAGAGGGATAATGAAATCAGTACATCACGTACGCCTGTATTGTAAATTACATTCCTAACCTAATTTATAGTGTTTTATACATCTTGTGGAATGCAACATACCTTATTCCGAAAAAAAACATACAGATGATAGGCTTGAATGATGATCACTTTTTCTCTGAAAAAAAAAAGGAAAAAAATATTTTTTTAAATATAATATTCATAATCACAAACAAGAAGACAGAAACAAAGTGACATTTTAAAGATTTCCGCTGCATAAAAAATTAAACAAAAAACAAGAGCATGTTTACTCGCGTTACTGCACAACAATGACCTTTTCGAATATGATAGCATTTTCCCTTCCGTATGAGACTGTGATTAACATAAATAAGGGAAGGAGTCAAATAGGCGTAAAGGTCGTCCCTCAGGACTAGTCTCGGGTCCGCCGGGTGATTTACAACACATTAATTTGTGCTGTGTGGAATAATTTATACCCGGCCAGACAACTCTCTGTGTGTATCGTGTGGCATGCGTATCGCAGACGACAAAATGCCATGACTGCACACACCTCATATCTATCCAATCAGTCAAGATGCTTTACAACTTCTGTCAGAGGCCCTAACAGTGGCCCATAAATTACCAGGACCATTGTTCATGTTGCCAATAACTTTTGAAGGAGAATCTTCCGTCAAACTGAACCCCAATAGTCTCCCAATAGAGGACGTTGAGCTGGAGCGGAGCGCGGGCAGAACCTGTGTGCATTATGACTAATGTTTCACACACATAGACCTGAATGGAGTAGAGCACTGCACATTTTACAGAAAAAAATCAAATAAAACAGTGCAACGATAAGGCCGACATACCGCCGATCACACGCGACAAAATGGCGGCAAGATGGTGGTTTGGTTCTATGATATCGACTTGATCAATCGCTCTTTCTGCATTTTCCCATACAGCCCTCTCCTCCCAATACTTGTGTGGCCGTGCAGCGAGTCCAGCCGGCGCAGCCGTTTAAAAAGCGGTGCGGGGAAAACACAAGTGTGTCACACCCGGCAAGAGGTAATGTTGTGTAATATGAATAGCCAAATGGGAAAGTGGGTCTGGAGAATGGATGTGTGATTGGTATCAATCACCCCATAGAGCGTCCATTGCTGTGGGGAGGGAAACAGCGGGGGGGTGTCGCCATGCACTGGACCATATTTCCATACACACTACTACTGCACATGACAAGACCTATAGTGCTGTCAATATATGTAGGACGGAGAGGGAATAAATGCACTGTATACGTAAGTGGCGATTCGGGGCCCACTGCTTCCTATGAGATTACCAATTGTTTACATGCGTGCATGCTTCTGTATGTGTGTGTGTGTGTGCACGTGAAGCTACCGCCGTATTTATGAGCGACACCTGAGCGAAGAGGAGAGCTCTCAGTTAGCGCTGTAGACACGGTAATATTTCTCGTTTCGTGTCCCGCGACACATAGTTCATCTGAGATTGGAGGGTAGATGGTGATAACCGCCTGCAAGGATCCTCCACCCACCCCCCCCCTCCATCATTCAGTCACCTTTTGCAATTCTCAATGGGGACAACAGAGAAGACCGGTTAGACCATCCAAAGCCTATGTTTTGTGACCAATTAGGTAGAAATTGCAGATGCTAAACGCAAAGCACATCTTCCAAAACAGAGGGGGTGTGTCAACTGGGTGTGTGTGTGTGTGTGTGTGTGCATGTGTGATCTTTCTTGTTTTGCGTTTCTGTTTGGTTCGGTGTTATTTGTATTTTTTTTTTAATCACAACATGTTGTTGTGGGACCATGCTCCCACAGTCGTGTGTACATGTTTTACCGGGTGTGCTTGCCCTGATATCGGTCAAATCAATAGAAACTCAGTGTTTTTTTTCTGTTCCCAGCAGGGTGCACCTCGGTGTACAGGTGCCTTTAATTCTCACATAATTCAAAGTGCTGCGGTACTTCTGACCACAAAAAAATAAAAACCCAACCAAATGTTCCCCATAAAGTCTGGCAGGGAAAGCTCTCCCAGATGTTGAGGGGTGGTAGTGGGATCCTGTGACACGAGTGTGTGTGTGTGTGTGTGTGTGTGTGTGTGTGTGTGTGTGTGTGTGTGTGTGTGTGCACGTGTGTGTGAGCGAGAGAAACTGGTAGGAGGGCAAAGTGTATTCACGGTCTCTCTTTATGGGTGCATCAGGTTCGCTGGGAGCTGTGAAGGGGAACGCAGCGGGTAGGGGGTGGGGCTGTGGGGGGTTTCCGTGGTGACGGCAGCGGCGCCTCTGCCAACTGCCATAACCGGCTGAGGCTTTATGCTTTGGTGAACCTACCCTTGAGCAGGCAGGACATTCGTGAGCGTATTCTGCCGAGCTTCGAAGACACCCCCCGGTCTTTGGCCGCCTGGAAAACATAATTCAAGGTTGTTGTTTTTTTTCTCCTCATATCATCATCTAGTCATATTCGATGCATATATCGGTAAATCCCGATCGGTAAATCTATCTGTCCAGGGTTCTCTTCCTGTGGCAGTGATATATCAGATGCATAATGGCGAAGTACATGCGTAGTAAATCTATGACAAAGACTGTGTTTGGTGAAAATGTAATGACAGTGGTCTGTCAACCGTGCACGGGGCGGGGGGGCGAGACACACTTCACTTGGAGAGCTGACACGAAGAGAGTAGAGTTACCGCCGGTGAGTTTAAAAAGACCACCCAGTGACTGTGACACAGTGGCCCGGTGGCCCGTGCGAGTCCCACTCCTACTTGGTCCCCCCCGCCCAGACCCCAAACCCCACCGACCCAACTGCACAACCACGACAGGAAAACAATGACAAATTTCCACCCAGTAGGTTGTTTGTGCCTATGCAGGAGGACTGGTAAAACATCTCATTCTGATTAATGGCTGCACACTGTATAATGAACAGTAATTGAATGGTATAATGCAGTGGGTCCTTTAAAAGCCCAGTGGGATTATCCCCTTCAGCCCACCCCCCTCCCCAGCACAGAAACGGCAAGACGGTGACATTGTCTTGAGTTGATTATAGTTGACCTTGCACAAGCGAGAGGAAGGCCTTTGGAAATGGCTACGCTCGACTTAGGGGAGCAAGAGGCTCAGAAAGGGAAAAAAAAAAACTGCTGGAAGACAAATGAAAAGGAATTGCATTGGAAAAGAATAAGGAAATCGATGTGGTAATCGATGGCTATTTGATTTTATATTGCAAAATTCTTAAGGAGAGGAAGAGAATTGATCAAAGAACCCGAGTTGTATTGGCATAAATAACAATATTAATCAAGAAAAAATGCTTAGCTGACTGGTTGATAAACCAGCCAATAGTGTTATATCAAAACAAATGATAGTTGTAAACACAATATCCCACTGCCCATAACAAGTTTATCCTCATCCACATTTCTCCAAAGTAATTTTCTGCCACATTCAAACGCCTCAACTGAAACAATGGAAAGAGACATTGAAACAGCGTTCAGAGTGCATCTTGCTTCCGTACCACGTCTTGTTTCCAGTAAAACTTACTTAAGAGATGTGATTGGACTATTTAGGATCCAGTTCATTTGTATTGGCTTAAATGCCCACCCAGAATTGGTGACGCAAATTTCAAGACCAGACTGTTTTAGAAAATGTTAAAGGGGCTGTGGACAACTTTTCAACTTTTCCCAACCTAGCGTTTCAAAGTGGTATTATTTTTGCGCCGCTGTTGCAAAGACAAACCGGATCGCTTTCCTCAGAGCCTAGCAACCACAAACAGCACAAGATGCGCATTTGTTTGGAAATCTCCACGAAATAAACGATCAATACTTTGGAAATAATACAGAAAGAAGCATGTTCACTGAGGAGGTCAAGTGAAATTGTCATAATTTTATTTGGGAACAGGCAAAAGCTATTGTAATGATTATACCATAGTTTGAGTATTGCTTCGCACAAACAAGTATCAGCAGCAGGGGTTGGCATCGGGGTGGAGGGGGCAGTAGAAGAAAACATTAGGAGGAAAACTTTGAGTTTATTCATTCATTTAGTCTATAATGGAGACATGAAAGCAGATACAAATTCGCCTGGCGAGTTGCGACATGAGGTTTATTCAGGTAGTATACTCAATGCAAAAACGTAGCGTACGCATAAGTAGTGTCATCAGATTGACTTTATTTCGGTTGTTTCCACCATCGGCCATTTCCACTACTGGGGATAGCTAATGGGGATAGCTACCGATAGCTACCGGGGTAAACAAAAGCGCTCCTGGATTGGTTGCACGCGCAGTGGTTGACGCGTTTTCTTTGTGCCGTAAATGAAGCCTTAATTTTTCCCGGGAGATCGTACCCGGTGGCAAACAGAGCTGCATAGTGAAAGCGAGGCTCATAGGGAAGCTAAGGGAACCAATCTAAATGCCGATGGTGTCATTATTCTGTAGCCATTACACTGTGCAAGTAACATTTACTTTGTATTGATGCGTTATGTGTGTCTTTAAAAACTTTTCTTCAGCAACTCACTCAACTCGTGCTCTAAAGGCAACCTTCATAAACCTCCACAAATGTCAGTCATCTGAGGTTATGAGAGAACCTTGGATGTATGTCCGACTCCAGCCTGCTGCTCATTGCATTCGTTTACAGATAGCGCTGGGCCGTACTCCCATCTCAACTTGGCAGACATGCTGAATGTCGTTATTCTTTATTTGGTCAGGACCGCACAGGTCAATAACACACACTCTCTCTCACACACATAGCCATACACACACACACACACACACACACACTCTACCTCTGCAATGGACTGCCTCGGACTATGGACTATTCGCTATTTAAATTCAATGCAATGAATCATGTAAACGGAGGGGGCAGTTGGGGAGGTCTGGCTGAAAAAGCAATCATGTAATTGAATTTGGCCATCAATATATATATACAGCATATGTACACACACACACACACACACACACACACACATATGGCAGGAAGTGGCTTTTTTTCACGAGCGTACGCGTTGACCGACTGCAGAAGGCAATCCAGCGTCCAGACTCAAAGTAGTTCAAAGTATGAGTCATCCGAGTTCATATATCTACCATTACCATTTACAGCCCCCCGGATGATAGTGTCGGTTGTGCGTTGTGGAACACAGCTAGAGTACAAGACTGAGCGTGTGCAACGGTTGTATTTCAAGTCGACGCGGGCGCGTAAACACCATGTTACGGCAATGGCTTCCATGAATCGAATTCACAAATTAAAAAAAAACAAAAACATAAACAAATCGGCTGCCCATGAAAACAGAGCGAACGCAACATCGCTTCGCGTCACGTCTAATCGCTGACAACATAAAGTGTATGTTTCACGACGCATTTATGACGTTGTGTTTGCGAAACTGATGAGTTGATTAGCCAGTCCCCGAAATCACAGCCTCCCCCCCCCCCCATGTCATTTCCTTTGGCTGCCAAACATAATATCATCTCTGCAAGATGATGACCATGTCTGAGCAAAGAAGCTGAGCCTGTACAAGAGCTGATCATTATTGTCCATTATCTAATGGTCGTTCCCCCTCCCTCGGTCCATAGCCAATCTGAATCAGCAATATTCATGTATGACTAAAAGCGATAAGTAATGAATTAGACTATTGATGAGGTCCTTAGCCAGGGTCATAACTGGGCTCCTGAAGTCAATAATTATCCCAATAAGAATATCTTTATTGCAAAAGTGCACACTGCAGCAAAATCATCACTACACCAAAACATTCCCCATGGTGTAATTGCTACCGCCTGAAATTATAGTTTTCATTAAAATGAAATGTTCCAAGGTTATTGATTGCTTAAATAAGACTCAATATCTTCTCATTTTCAAAGCAGAGGGAAATTGGCTGGAATGGTAGTGGCACTCAAGTATTGTGTGCGTTCATCACTGTTATGGGGGCTTCATATCGCCGTCCCTCGGGGATTATTAGAGCAAAATAAGTGTATTTAGATGAGTGTCGTTCCTGGGAAGCACACAGCCATGCGGAAACATCTGCATGCGCGGCCCTGCGCCAATCAGTCACCGTAAACGCACATAAAGTTAAGTAGAGACGCGAGGCGTAAAAGACACTTGCCGGATATCACGCACAGGCGCGCGTGGCAACAATGATAGCCTGCCTTTACGGAGCTAAGCCGAGCACCGCGGAGCCTCGTCGTTCCAGATTTCAGCTATTAGCTTCTGAGCTAATCTTAAGCCTCAAACGCCATTCCTGTATCCCGTAGACATCCTACCTGTG
>JAOPHQ010001582.1:0-34079 GCA_030340625.1 Merluccius polli | reverse complement strand
CTTCTCACATTGAGTGTGGAAAAGGTGAGAACCATGAGTATGGTGTTTAAAAGCCAGGTATGCATTAAAAGACTATAGATGGTACAGGGTTAAAACCATTTAAAAGTCATCCAATGCTTTGTGAATGAAGCTCTTTCTTTACCCCAATGGGGGATGGGGAAAGATCTGCTGCTTCATCCCCTTGCCAGACTCTGGTTTGGTCAAAAACAGAGTCCTTGGGGGTTGACTGTAGTGCAACATTTAAAAAGGAAACAGTGTTGGGAGGGTTGTTGGGGAAGACTCTGGACTCCTCCACAGTTGGGCTGTCTGAGGATCCAGCTCTTCCCCTTTTCTCTGAGGCTCCTTGGCTCTCAGAGGACAACTCAGACGCTGTTCTCTTACCAGGCTGGGCTCCTGGGAGGGTGGCTTCGCTGGACTCCCCTTCAGACTCCTCCCCCAGGCTGATTGTTACCATACTTCCGGTTTCATCGGAGTCTGAAGGGGAGTTTTCCCCAGCTCCGCCTTCTGCCTGAGCTGCCCCACCCAGTTCCGCCTCACCACTTTGTGGGGCAACTACAGGCCCCTCCCCTCTCCCCGCCTCTCCCTGGACTTCTCCTCCAATCACAGTTTTTGGCGGGAGATTTGAATTTTCCGGCCTAGCTTGGTCAGTTAGCACATTTGTTTGTTTGGCTTGTTTGACCTTGTTGGCAAAGGATTTCGGACAATCTCTGAAGAGGTGTTTTGAGTCTCCACAGAGGTTGCACTTTCTGCCATTGGTGCACTCTTCAAAAGAGTGTCCAATTTCTCTACATTTTCCACAAACAACCTTTTCACAGACTTCTGCCAGGTGCCCATGCTCTCCACACTTGCGGCAGAGCTTGGGCTGTCCCTGGTAGTGTATGTAGCCCCTGTTCTCTCCAAGAACTATCATGGATGGGAGATGTTTCAGGCCCTGGTAGCCATGGGGGTCCCGCCATTGTTGAATGGGGACCCTCCATGCGCAGTTCCAGATGCCATCCTCATCCCTCACCTTGGTAGCCTGGGCCCTCACAGTGCAGTATCTACCCAGCCATAAGCAAATATCATCAGCATTCACTGTTTCATTGAACAACCTGACAATTACTGTTTTCATAGCATTGTCATTTAGTCTCTCCACTTCAAATGCTGAAAACTGGTCCTTAACAGGTTCAAATCTTGTCCAAAATTCATTTAAGGTTGTTGCGGCACGGAAGCTTACATCAAATCCTTTGTTGAAGGGCAGAGTCAAAATGCAGTTCAGGTCGTTGGGGTTGAATTTTAAGGTTCCTTGGATAAGCTTCCGTGAGAAGTCGAGCCGGGATATCAGTGTTGTCGAGCCATTTACAGGTTTCAGTTTAAAACGAACACTGTGGTGCCTCCTCATGCCGGTCTGGTTGACCGACATGGTCGAAGGCACCACGTGCTTAAAAACACTAAAACCAAATAAATACTCAAGTAAAACCAAGTAAAACCAATAAAAGCAAATAAATAATATAAAAACACTTACCTCGTGGTCCTCTCCCCAAATACAATGAATTCCTTGAAGTGTTTGTTAAAGTCACAAAGATACTTTAATTGCTGCAACAAGGAATGTGTTCAATATCCTCCGAGTTTGCTATACTCACGCCACAGAACAGGCGTAACTATAACAAACCAAGTGGAGGCGATCGCAGTCTTAGCCAAAGGCCGAGAAGCGATGCCCCCCAAGTACTGCCTCTGACGGAAGACTGCATTGTGGTTATAGTTCCCTTCAACTCGGGTCTTGCATGTCGTTTTGCATAACAATGAGACCTCGTGTTTAGCCACGCCCCCTGGAAAACAGCAGGTTGTTCGGTGGGCTCAATCGTTTGTGTTCCAAACTCGGTGTTGGACCAGAGTACCGTTGGAACGGCTCTGAGCAACGCGGTTGGGCAGTCGAGGAGAGGCAGCAGTCATTTCCACAAATTCGCAGGGCTCTACCAAACAGCAAAGCCCACCAAAAATTCACTGAACTCTTGGGTGTTCCTCTCCACGGAAGTCTTTAGTAAAAGGCGAAAGGCTTATACGCTTTGTAGAGAAACCAGAGTTAACACAGCCCTTTGCGGCCACGGGCCGCCTGTCATACTGGTCGGCTTGGTAAGCTGGACGACGGTGGCCTTCTTGCCGAGGTGCAAAGTAAGATATGAACTGCGTCTTGCAGGCAGTCGACCCCGCCCTTTGGTGATTGGCATCTTCCAACATGGTTTAAAGACAGGCCAGGCGGTTGCTAGAAACACTACCTCCCTGAACAACTCCCCGTCGGGGAACTGAACCCGGTCTCACTATACTAACGAGGACGACTGGGTTGAAGAACAGAGCGGAGGTGTGGCTCAATGTGCAACTAACAAATAGAGGCTGAGCTGGCAACGGAAACTTAAAAGCATAAGAGATTCAGCTGAGCCACTGTGTAGACCGAAAACACATCAAACGTGGACTACTGATGCGACCGTCGCACAGTGAACTGGCGAACCCACACAGCAACTGAACAGCTTGTTTTTAGTACACATTTATCAGGGGAGAGCGCGAACGCAGTCCCCCACTACCAGAAATTATGCAGTCGAGATTCCCACATTTGGGGAATTCGCAGGGGTCAGCACAACCGGAGTGCAATGGCCGAGCCTCGCCCTGGGTGAACCACCTTCTTGATCATGGTGTCTCCCCTGCCAGGTAAGTATGAGAAGTACACGTTCAGAGGACCGTGCCCATGCCCCCGCGTGCTACTCTGAGTGAGGGTTGCAAACCGCTTGGTACATGTGCTTTTCAACCTGCACCAGGCAGAGCAAGCCGTTGTAAATGGTGCCACCGACAAACAGGAATAATGGGAGGTGCAGCCGTGTCTAAACATGGCGGCAAGCGGTCGATTATACAACACACCATTAGCGAAGCTCTGGTGTACAAGTAGGCCTATATATATACAGCCCAGGCTCAGGGCACTTTTGTGTTACTGCGGTGTCACATGATGACACGCAAATTCGTGACGCATTCTATCTATTAATACTTTATGAATTATTTTCCCATTGATTGACCCAATAACTTGTAGCGTTTTGGTTGACTTTAGCTAAAAAGTGGGACAGCCAATGAACAACTAAACTACACTTGCGCTTGCCCTTATAATCTTTGAGATTATTCTCGATCCCCATTGGCCACAGCTCTACAATGTTTGAGGCTGTTCTCCGCCCGTTCTCCTCTTCCAGAGACTCACTGCCATTTAATACCCAGAATTCCTTTCGGTAGCCTTACAGAATACTTGTACTTATAATAGCTAACATATTCCCACCAAATACTGGACTATGCGTATGGACATGCGGGGATACTATCCACTATGCTAACGAGGGCGACTGGGTTGAAGAACAGAGCGGAGGTGTGGCTCAATGTGCATTTAACAAATAGAGGCTGAGCTGGCGACAAGCCTTTGACGGTGGAGGGGAAATTCTCCTCAAGCGATTGACGCCCGTGATTTATTTTAATTCACAAAGAGTGGTGCACCGTCCCCAGCGGCACTGCAATACCGGGTCAATGCGTGGATCGCATGGAGCAAGCTCCTTCAACGATGCCTGTTGCCAAAAAGACGTTTAATATGTAGTCCCCGTATAGGGGACGTATCAGATATTAAACTGATAAGAACAGATACTACACTTGATCTTAGCCAAAAGGCCGAGAAGCGATGCCCAAGTACTGCCTCTGACGGAAGACTGCATTGTGGTTATAGTTCCCTTCAACTCGGGTCTTGCATGTCGTTTTGCATAACAATGAGACCTCGTGTTTAGCCACGCCCCCTGGAAAACAGCAGGTTGTTCGGTGGGCTCAATCGTTTGTGTTCCAAACTCGGTGTTGGACCAGAGTACCGTTGGAACGGCTCTGAGCAACGCGGTTGGGCAGTCGAGGAGAGGCAGCAGTCATTTCCACAAATTCGCAGGGCTCTACCAAACAGCAAAGCCCACCAAAAATTCACTGAACTCTTGGGTGTTCCTCTCCACGGAAGTCTTTAGTAAAAGGCGAAAGGCTTATACGCTTTGTAGAGAAACCAGAGTTAACACAGCCCTTTGCGGCCACGGGCCGCCTGTCATACTGGTCGGCTTGGTAAGCTGGACGACGGTGGCCTTCTTGCCGAGGTGCAAAGTAAGATATGAACTGCGTCTTGCAGGCAGTCGACCCCGCCCTTTGGTGATTGGCATCTTCCAACATGGTTTAAAGACAGGCCAGGCGGTTGCTAGAAACACTACCTCCCTGAACAACTCCCCGTCGGGGAACTGAACCCGGTCTCACTATACTAACGAGGACGACTGGGTTGAAGAACAGAGCGGAGGTGTGGCTCAATGTGCAACTAACAAATAGAGGCTGAGCTGGCAACGGAAACTTAAAAGCATAAGAGATTCAGCTGAGCCACTGTGTAGACCGAAAACACATCAAACGTGGACTACTGATGCGACCGTCGCACAGTGAACTGGCGAACCCACACAGCAACTGAACAGCTTGTTTTTAGTACACATTTATCAGGGGAGAGCGCGAACGCAGTCCCCCACTACCAGAAATTATGCAGTCGAGATTCCCACATTTGGGGAATTCGCAGGGGTCAGCACAACCGGAGTGCAATGGCCGAGCCTCGCCCTGGGTGAACCACCTTCTTGATCATGGTGTCTCCCCTGCCAGGTAAGTATGAGAAGTACACGTTCAGAGGACCGTGCCCATGCCCCCGCGTGCTACTCTGAGTGAGGGTTGCAAACCGCTTGGTACATGTGCTTTTCAACCTGCACCAGGCAGAGCAAGCCGTTGTAAATGGTGCCACCGACAAACAGGAATAATGGGAGGTGCAGCCGTGTCTAAACATGGCGGCAAGCGGTCGATTATACAACACACCATTAGCGAAGCTCTGGTGTACAAGTAGGCCTATATATATACAGCCCAGGCTCAGGGCACTTTTGTGTTACTGCGGTGTCACATGATGACACGCAAATTCGTGACGCATTCTATCTATTAATACTTTATGAATTATTTTCCCATTGATTGACCCAATAACTTGTAGCGTTTTGGTTGACTTTAGCTAAAAAGTGGGACAGCCAATGAACAACTAAACTACACTTGCGCTTGCCCTTATAATCTTTGAGATTATTCTCGATCCCCATTGGCCACAGCTCTACAATGTTTGAGGCTGTTCTCCGCCCGTTCTCCTCTTCCAGAGACTCACTGCCATTTAATACCCAGAATTCCTTTCGGTAGCCTTACAGAATACTTGTACTTATAATAGCTAACATATTCCCACCAAATACTGGACTATGCGTATGGACATGCGGGGATACTATCCACTATGCTAACGAGGGCGACTGGGTTGAAGAACAGAGCGGAGGTGTGGGCTCAATGTGCATTTAACAAATAGAGGCTGAGCTGGCGACAAGCCTTTGACGGTGGAGGGGAAAATCTCCTCAAGCGATTGACGCCCGTGATTTATTTTAATTCACAAAGAGTGGTGCACCGTCCCCAGCGGCACTGCAATACCGGGTCAATGCGTGGATCGCATGGAGCAAGCTCCTTCAACGATGCCTGTTGCCAAAAAGACGTTTAATATGTAGTCCCCGTATAGGGGACGTATCAGATATTAAACTGATAAGAACAGATACTACACTTGATCTTAGCCAAAAGGCCGAGAAGCGATGCCCAAGTACTGCCTCTGACGGAAGACTGCATTGTGGTTATAGTTCCCTTCAACTCGGGTCTTGCATGTCGTTTTGCATAACAATGAGACCTCGTGTTTAGCCACGCCCCCTGGAAAACAGCAGGTTGTTCGGTGGGCTCAATCGTTTGTGTTCCAAACTCGGTGTTGGGACCAGAGTACCGTTGGAACGGCTCTGAGCAACGCGGTTGGGCAGTCGAGGAGAGGCAGCAGTCATTTCCACAAATTCGCAGGGCTCTACCAAACAGCAAAGCCCACCAAAAATTCACTGAACTCTTGGGTGTTCCTCTCCACGGAAGTCTTTAGTAAAAGGCGAAAGGCTTATACGCTTTGTAGAGAAACCAGAGTTAACACAGCCCTTTGCGGCCACGGGCCGCCTGTCATACTGGTCGGCTTGGTAAGCTGGACGACGGTGGCCTTCTTGCCGAGGTGCAAAGTAAGATATGAACTGCGTCTTGCAGGCAGTCGACCCCGCCCCTTTGGTGATTGGCATCTTCCAACATGGTTTAAAGACAGGCCAGGCGGTTGCTAGAAACACTACCTCCCTGAACAACTCCCCGTCGGGGGAACTGAACCCCGGTCTCCTGCGTGACAGGCTGTTAACCCTGCACCAGGCAGAGCAAGCCATTGTAAATGGTGCCACCGACAAACAGGGAATAATGGGAGGTGCAGCAGTGTCTAAGGTTCGTCCTCACAACATGGTGATAGCCACTCGACACAGCACTTTGGGGTGGGGGAGTGGTGCAGCGACACTGCAACACTAGACTGAGCATCAAACATGGCGGCAAGCGGGTCGATTATACAACACACCATCAACGAAGCTCTGGTGTACAAGTAGGCCTATATATACACCCCAGGATCAGGATACTATTGTGTTACTTCGGTGTCACATATAATAAACTTGGTTCGATACAGAGAAGATTAGCATGGCCCCTGCGCAAGGATGACACGCAAATTCGTGAAGCGTACTGAGTTTTAATACTTTATGAATTATTTTCCCATTGATTGACCCAATAACTTGTAGCGTTTTGGTTGACTTTAGCTAAAAAGTGGGACAGCCAATGAACAACTAAACTACACTTGCGCTTGCCCTTATAATCTTTGAGATTATTCTCGATCCCCATTGGCCACAGCTCTACAATGTTTGAGGCTGTTCTCCGCCCGTTCTCCTCTTCCAGAGACTCACTGCCATTTAATACCCAGAATTCCTTTCGGTAGCCTTACAGAATACTTGTACTTATAATAGCTAACATATTCCCACCAAATACTGGACTATGCGTATGGACATGCGGGGATACTATCCACTATGCTAACGAGGGCGACTGGGTTGAAGAACAGAGCGGAGGTGTGGCTCGATGTGCATTTAACAAATAGAGGCTGAGCTGGCGACAAGCCTTTGACGGTGGAGGGGAAATTCTCCTCAAGCGATTGACGCCCGTGATTTATTTTAATTCACAAAGAGTGGTGCACCGTCCCCAGCGGCACTGCAATACCGGGTCAATGCGTGGATCGCATGGAGCAAGCTCCTTCAACGATGCCTGTTGCCAAAAAGACGTTTAATATGTAGTCCCCGTATAGGGGACGTATCAGATATTAAACTGATAAGAACAGATTTTTTTCGTTTGAAAAGTTTTTATTGACACCAGTTCTTTCAATTTACATCTTATAACTTAGTCCATTCTTTAAAAGCAGACACCTTTAAAAGACATTATAAAAACAACAAATATAAAAACATCACATTGTTAAAAAACAAGTCTGTTCAAAATAAATATTACAAATGTTGTAGTTTTATAAAATCCTTGTCAATGCTTTTAAAATGGTAAAAGGAAGGTTGTGCAGGAACGGGAGGAGACCTTATCAAAAAGCCCCATCCTGATCTCTCCAACAGTGTTGGTCTCTCGGAACCTGTTGCTCAGAGGAGATTCCCCCCCTCTGCTCCTTCCCACCTGCCTCACCCGGAGAGCCAGGTGACCGCCGCTGCCGGGACCTTTCTTTGTGTGGCTCCGGCTCCCTCGTCCGAATGGGCACAGAGGCGATTCTTCTTTGTGGCTGTGTCCTAGGCCTGCCGCATGCAGCAACGGCCACTTGGACCGTTGCTGCGGCCATCCGGATCACAGCCACGGGGGGGATCTGCATGTGCTTTCTTACCAGCAAGTTTCTGGAGGTCCATATGGCGTCTTTGATGGCGGCCAGGGTGAGCCACTGCTTGGAAAAAACTGATGGTGGCTGATTTCTTTGGCTCACCCCGTACAGCACTAGTTTGGCTGTCAGGACCTCCCTTGCTGGTAAGTACGGGAATTTCAGGGAGCCGGCCATTGCCCACTGGTCCCCAGCAGCGCTGCACTCCCAGAACAGATGCCTCACCGACTCAGGCGCGCCACAACCAGGTCGGGGGCATGTTTGGGATGCTGACATGCCCCGGGAGTGCATGACGGCCCTGACCGGGAGGATCTCGTGAGCCGCCATCCACGACAGGTCCCGGAGTCTGTTGGGGAGAGCAGGATGGTTCACGTTGCGCCAAACGGTTGTGGGCTCTCCAAAACCGAGCCCGCGCACTGGACTCACTGCTTCCCGCTCCTGCACAACCGTAATAATAAAACGGTGGTTAGTTAAAACATTAAAATCCTCTTTTTCAAGATTAAAATGTTTTAAAAACTTCTCAATAAAAGCATAAGACTGTGGCAAATTAAAAGATACTGGTGTCCTCAGATCTGTTTTAAAAAAATAGAATTTTCTGAGATAGGACCCCATCCAGAATCGTGCCATTGCTGTAGTTTTGTTTTCTCTGGATGGGGCCGTGGCATGTTTAAAGTGTATTGCCGTATATCTGCTTCCTAAAAACAAGTGGAGGTCCGGGACTCCTTTCCCCCCTTTTTCTTTTGTCTTTTTCATGTCTGTTCTTTTTAGTCTTTCCCACTTGGACCCCCACAAGAAATAAAATAGTGCACGTTCCATTTCTAAAAGCACTCTGCGAGGTGGAATAAAAACCGAGCTTATCAATAAAAGCAAAGGTAAAATCACTGCTTTGATGATTAAAACCTTTCCTTCTATTGTCAGTCCTCTAAGTCCCCAGTATCCCAGTCTCTGCCTCACTTTCCCTACCATGTCCGGCCAATTTTCTGTCCCCTCCCCCTCCCTGTCAAATTTGACCCCGAGTATTTTAAAGTCGGTCTGTTTTACGGTCAAGGGGAGTCCGGTCTTCTCGGTCGCTGTCCACGGTCCATAAAAAAGGGCTTGGGTCTTCCCTCTGTTGAGTTTGGACCCAGAGGCCTGTCCGTAGCAGTCAGTCAGGTCCAGTGTCCTGTGTACTGATAAAAGGTCGGTGCATAAAATGTTGACGTCGTCCATATATAAAACACATTTACTTGTGAGTCCCCCACTACCCGGTATGCCCACCCCTTTAATCCATTGGTCCCTTCTCAAGACCTGTGCCAGTGGTTCTATGCATGCCACGTACAGGAGGGCAGATAACGGACAGCCCTGACGGACCCCGCAGCGCAAGTCTACTGCTTTTGTCAGTTGCCCATTAACAAGAAATTTGCTGTTGATGTCCCGATACAGCAATCCCACCCACTCTATATACCTCTCTGGGAAGCCCATTTTTTGCAGTACCTGAAATAGGTACTGGTGCGAGACTCGATCAAATGCTTTCTCAAAATCTAAATTTAGGACTACTAGCCGGATGTTTCTGTCTCTCGCATAACAGATGGTGTCTCTAATCAGTACGAGGCTATCAGTGATCTTCCTCCCCGGTATGCCACAGGTTTGATCCGGGTGGATTACCTCCCCTAAAACCACAGACATTCTGTTTGCTAAAAGTTTGCTAAAAAGTTTACAGTCAAAGTTTAAAAGGGTAATTGGTCGCCAGTTCTTTAAGTCGGTCCTGTCATCTTTTTTGTGTAGTAGTTTCACTATCCCTACTCTAAAGCTGTCTGGTAGTCGGCCTAGTCTTTCAAAATCTGTAAAAACAGTCAGTAGGTCAGGTGCTAAAATGTCCCAGAAAGTGAGATAAAGTTCAAATGGAAGCCCATCTTCACCCGGTGATTTTCCCCTTTTAAAACCTGACAAGCATTTGTGCAGTTCTAAAAGGTTAAAATCTTGGGTTAAAAATGTACTTTCATCTATTTTTTTCTCTATGTTCTTTAAAATCCCAGTTGTTGCTTGTTTTTCTATGTGTTTTTCTTGGTACAGTTCTCCATAAAATTCTTCTATTACTTTGTTCATTTCTTCGAGTGTTTTTGTTTGTTCTCCATTTGTTTTCTTTAGTTTAAAAATACCCTCTCCCTTGTCTATGATTTTCTTAAAAAAATATCTTGTGCATTTTTCCCCTTCTTCGATGTCTCTTTCTTTACTTCTTATGATTATTCCTTTGCTTTTAATGTCTGCTAAAACCAACATTTCCTGTTTTACCTGCTTAATTTCTTCATTAAAATCGAAACCTTGTTGAACTAGTTTAAAATACCGCTGTAGTCTTCTTTGCAGCCCCATCATGCTTCTGTTTTCTTTATTTTTCTTTGTTTTCCCGGCCTTTTTAAAAAAAGTCTGTGTCCTTCCCTTCACCATTTCCCACCAAAGTGCGCGTGTTTCGTAAAAGTCTTGGAGGGTCTGCCATTGACTGAATTGCTCCCTGTACTGACTGACTAACTCCTCATCTTCTAAAAGGGAGCAATTCAGTTTCCACAGACCACTGCCTTTAGTCACACCCGAAGAGAGTGAAAGGGTGCAGGAGAGCATAGCGTGATCTGAGAAGAAAACAGGGGTTAATCTAGCATCGGTCGGGAGACAGTCTCGGGTAAAAACGTAGTCTATGCGAGAGGCTCTGGAACCGTCACCACTGAACCAGGTGAAGCCCTCCTCTCTTGGATGCAAGGTTTTAAAACAGTCTTTTAGTTTAAAATCCCTGCATAGTCCCTGCAATAAAACCGACGACTTGTCTACTTTAAAATCTTCCCCTGCCCCTCTCCTATCGCTGCTATTTAAAACACAGTTAAAATCTCCCCCTAAAACCAATGGCACTCGGCCTAGCATGTGGGGCTGCATAGCTTCTAAAAGGTCATACCTGTCGTTTTTGTCATTGTGACCATAAATGTTTAAGAGATTAAAATCCCTTCCCATAAAAGTCAAGTGTGCTAAAAGTGCCCGACCGTCTCTCACCACAGTGCTACCTTTCACCAGAATTGAAGGGTTCTTGATTAAAATGGCCACACCATCACTTTTGTTTTCATTAGACCCGCTCCATATTGATTTGTGTGGCCACTTTTCTTCCCATTGTGTGTATTCTTTTAAAAACGGCAAGGCACATTCTTGTAATAAAAACACATCTGACTTAACATTTTTTAGAAAGGATAAAATCGTTTGTGCTCTAACTCCAGATTTCACACTTCTCACATTGAGTGTGGAAAAGGTGAGAACCATGAGTATGGTGTTTAAAAGCCAGGTATGCATTAAAAGACTATAGATGGTACAGGGTTAAAACCATTTAAAAGTCATCCAATGCTTTGTGAATGAAGCTCTTTCTTTACCCCAATGGGGGATGGGGAAAGATCTGCTGCTTCATCCCCTTGCCAGACTCTGGTTTGGTCAAAAACAGAGTCCTTGGGGGTTGACTGTAGTGCAACATTTAAAAAGGAAACAGTGTTGGGAGGGTTGTTGGGGAAGACTCTGGACTCCTCCACAGTTGGGCTGTCTGAGGATCCAGCTCTTCCCCTTTTCTCTGAGGCTCCTTGGCTCTCAGAGGACAACTCAGACGCTGTTCTCTTGCCAGGCTGGGCTCCTGGGAGGGTGGCTTCGCTGGACTCCCCTTCAGACTCCTCCCCCAGGCTGATTGTTACCATACTTCCGGTTTCATCAGAGTCTGAAGGGGAGTTTTCCCCAGCTCCGCCTTCTGTCTGAGCTGCCCCACCCAGTTCCGCCTCACCACTTTGTGGGGCAACTACAGGCCCCTCCCCCTCTCCCGCCTCTCCCTGGACTTCTCCTCCAATCACAGTTTTTGGCGGGAGATTTGAATTTTCCGGCCTAGCTTGGTCAGTTAGCACATTTGTTTGTTTGGCTTGTTTGACCTTGTTGGCAAAGGATTTCGGACAATCTCTGAAGAGGTGTTTTGAGTCTCCACAGAGGTTGCACTTTCTGCCATTGGTGCACTCTTCAAAAGAGTGTCCAATTTCTCTACATTTTCCACAAACAACCTTTTCACAGACTTCTGCCAGGTGCCCATGCTCTCCACACTTGCGGCAGAGCTTGGGCTGTCCCTGGTAGTGTATGTAGCCCCTGTTCTCTCCAAGAACTATCATGGATGGGAGATGTTTCAGGCCCTGGTAGCCATGGGGGTCCCGCCATTGTTGAATGGGGACCCTCCATGCGCAGTTCCAGATGCCATCCTCATCCCTCACCTTGGTAGCCTGGGCCCTCACAGTGCAGTATCTACCCAGCCATAAGCAAATATCATCAGCATTCACTGTTTCATTGAACAACCTGACAATTACTGTTTTCATAGCATTGTCATTTAGTCTCTCCACTTCAAATGCTGAAAACTGGTCCTTAACAGGTTCAAATCTTGTCCAAAATTCATTTAAGGTTGTTGCGGCACGGAAGCTTACATCAAATCCTTTGTTGAAGGGCAGAGTCAAAATGCAGTTCAGGTCGTTGGGGTTGAATTTTAAGGTTCCTTGGATAAGCTTCCGTGAGAAGTCGAGCCGGGATATCAGTGTTGTCGAGCCATTTACAGGTTTCAGTTTAAAACGAACACTGTGGTGCCTCCTCATGCCGGTCTGGTTGACCGACATGGTCGAAGGCACCACGTCCTTAAAAACACTAAAACCAAATAAATACTCAAGTAAAACCAAGTAAAAACCAATAAAAGCAAATAAATAATATAAAAACACTTACCTCGTGGTCCTCTCCCCAAGTACAATGAATTCCTTGAAGTGTTTGTTAAAGTCACAAAGATACTTTAATTGCTGCAACAAGGAATGTGTTCAATATCCTCCGAGTTTGCTATACTCACGCCACAGAACAGGCGTAACTATAACAAACCAAGTGGAGGCGATCGCAGTCTTAGCCAAAGGCCGAGAAGCGATGCCCAAGTACTGCCTCTGACGGAAGACTGCATTGTGGTTATAGTTCCCTTCAACTCGGGTCTTGCATGTCGTTTTGCATAACAATGAGACCTCGTGTTTAGCCACGCCCCCTGGAAAACAGCAGGTTGTTCGGTGGGCTCAATCGTTTGTGTTCCAAACTCGGTGTTGGACCAGAGTACCGTTGGAACGGCTCTGAGCAACGCGGTTGGGCAGTCGAGGAGAGGCAGCAGTCATTTCCACAAATTCGCAGGGCTCTACCAAACAGCAAAGCCCACCAAAAATTCACTGAACTCTTGGGTGTTCCTCTCCACGGAAGTCTTTAGTAAAAGGCGAAAGGCTTATACGCTTTGTAGAGAAACCAGAGTTAACACAGCCCTTTGCGGCCACGGGCCGCCTGTCATACTGGTCGGCTTGGTAAGCTGGACGACGGTGGCCTTCTTGCCGAGGTGCAAAGTAAGATATGAACTGCGTCTTGCAGGCAGTCGACCCCGCCCTTTGGTGATTGGCATCTTCCAACATGGTTTAAAGACAGGCCAGGCGGTTGCTAGAAACACTACCTCCCTGAACAACTCCCCGTCGGGGAACTGAACCCCGGTCTCCTGCGTGACAGGCTGTTAACCCTGCACCAGGCAGAGCAAGCCATTGTAAATGGTGCCACCGACAAACAGGAATAATGGGAGGTGCAGCAGTGTCTAAGGTTCGTCCTCACAACATGGTGATAGCCACTCGACACAGCACTTTGGGGTGGGGGAGTGGTGCAGCGACACTGCAAACACTAGACTGAGCATCAAACATGGCGGCAAGCGGTCGATTATACAACACACCATCAACGAAGCTCTGGTGTACAAGTAGGCCTATATATACACCCCAGGATCAGGATACTATTGTGTTACTTCGGTGTCACATATAATAAACTTGGTTCGATACAGAGAAGATTAGCATGGCCCCTGCGCAAGGATGACACGCAAATTCGTGAAGCGTACTGAGTTTTAATACTTTATGAATTATTTTCCCATTGATTGACCCAATAACTTGTAGCGTTTTGGTTGACTTTAGCTAAAAAGTGGGACAGCCAATGAACAACTAAACTACACTTGCGCTTGCCCTTATAATCTTTGAGATTATTCTCGATCCCCATTGGCCACAGCTCTACAATGTTTGAGGCTGTTCTCCGCCCGTTCTCCTCTTCCAGAGACTCACTGCCATTTAATACCCAGAATTCCTTTCGGTAGCCTTACAGAATACTTGTACTTATAATAGCTAACATATTCCCACCAAATACTGGACTATGCGTATGGACATGCGGGGATACTATCCACTATGCTAACGAGGGCGACTGGGTTGAAGAACAGAGCGGAGGTGTGGCTCAATGTGCATTTAACAAATAGAGGCTGAGCTGGCGACAAGCCTTTGACGGTGGAGGGGAAAATCTCCTCAAGCGATTGACGCCCGTGATTTATTTTAATTCACAAAGAGTGGTGCACCGTCCCCAGCGGCACTGCAATACCGGGTCAATGCGTGGATCGCATGGAGCAAGCTCCTTCAACGATGCCTGTTGCCAAAAAGACGTTTAATATGTAGTCCCCGTATAGGGGACGTATCAGATATTAAACTGATAAGAACAGATTTTTTTTCGTTTGAAAAGTTTTTATTGACACCAGTTCTTTCAATTTACATCTTATAACTTAGTCCATTCTTTAAAAGCAGACACCTTTAAAAGACATTATAAAAACAACAAATATAAAAACATCACATTGTTAAAAAACAAGTCTGTTCAAAATAAATATTACAAATGTTGTAGTTTTATAAAATCCTTGTCAATGCTTTTAAAATGGTAAAAGGAAGGTTGTGCAGGAACGGGAGGAGACCTTATCAAAAAGCCCCATCCTGATCTCTCCAACAGTGTTGGTCTCTCGGAACCTGTTGCTCAGAGGAGATTCCCCCCCTCTGCTCCTTCCCACCTGCCTCACCCGGAGAGCCAGGTGACCGCCGCTGCCGGGACCTTTCTTTGTGTGGCTCCGGCTCCCTCGTCCGAATGGGCACAGAGGCGATTCTTCTTTGTGGCTGTGTCCTAGGCCTGCCGCATGCAGCAACAGCCACTTGGACCGTTGCTGCGGCCATCCGGATCACAGCCACGGGGGGGATCTGCATGTGCTTTCTTACCAGCAAGTTTCTGGAGGTCCATATGGCGTCTTTGATGGCGGCCAGGGTGAGCCACTGCTTGGAAAAAACTGATGGTGGCTGATTTCTTTGGCTCACCCCGTACAGCACTAGTTTGGCTGTCAGGACCTCCCTTGCTGGTAAGTACGGGAATTTCAGGGAGCCGGCCATTGCCCACTGGTCCCCAGCAGCGCTGCACTCCCAGAACAGATGCCTCACCGACTCAGGCGCGCCACAACCAGGTCGGGGGCATGTTTGGGATGCTGACATGCCCCGGGAGTGCATGACGGCCCTGACCGGGAGGATCTCGTGAGCCGCCATCCACGACAGGTCCCGGAGTCTGTTGGGGAGAGCAGGATGGTTCACGTTGCGCCAAACGGTTGTGGGCTCTCCAAAACCGAGCCCGCGCACTGGACTCACTGCTTCCCGCTCCTGCACAACCGTAATAATAAAACGGTGGTTAGTTAAAACATTAAAATCCTCTTTTTCAAGATTAAAATGTTTTAAAAACTTCTCAATAAAAGCATAAGACTGTGGCAAATTAAAAGATACTGGTGTCCTCAGATCTGTTTTAAAAAAATAGAATTTTCTGAGATAGGACCCCATCCAGAATCGTGCCATTGCTGTAGTTTTGTTTTCTCTGGATGGGGCCGTGGCATGTTTAAAGTGTATTGCCGTATATCTGCTTCCTAAAAACAAGTGGAGGTCCGGGACTCCTTTCCCCCCTTTTTCTTTTGTCTTTTTCATGTCTGTTCTTTTTAGTCTTTCCCACTTGGACCCCCACAAGAAATAAAATAGTGCACGTTCCATTTCTAAAAGCACTCTGCGAGGTGGAATAAAAACCGAGCTTATCAATAAAAGCAAAGGTAAAATCACTGCTTTGATGATTAAAACCTTTCCTTCTATTGTCAGTCCTCTAAGTCCCCAGTATCCCAGTCTCTGCCTCACTTTCCCTACCATGTCCGGCCAATTTTCTGTCCCCTCCCCCTCCCTGTCAAATTTGACCCCGAGTATTTTAAAGTCGGTCTGTTTTACGGTCAAGGGGAGTCCGGTCTTCTCGGTCGCTGTCCACGGTCCATAAAAAAGGGCTTGGGTCTTCCCTCTGTTGAGTTTGGACCCAGAGGCCTGTCCGTAGCAGTCAGTCAGGTCCAGTGTCCTGTGTACTGATAAAAGGTCGGTGCATAAAATGTTGACGTCGTCCATATATAAAACACATTTACTTGTGAGTCCCCCACTACCCGGTATGCCCACCCCTTTAATCCATTGGTCCCTTCTCAAGACCTGTGCCAGTGGTTCTATGCATGCCACGTACAGGAGGGCAGATAACGGACAGCCCTGACGGACCCCGCAGCGCAAGTCTACTGCTTTTGTCAGTTGCCCATTAACAAGAAATTTGCTGTTGATGTCCCGATACAGCAATCCCACCCACTCTATATACCTCTCTGGGAAGCCCATTTTTTGCAGTACCTGAAATAGGTACTGGTGCGAGACTCGATCAAATGCTTTCTCAAAATCTAAATTTAGGACTACTAGCCGGATGTTTCTGTCTCTCGCATAACAGATGGTGTCTCTAATCAGTACGAGGCTATCAGTGATCTTCCTCCCCGGTATGCCACAGGTTTGATCCGGGTGGATTACCTCCCCTAAAACCACAGACATTCTGTTTGCTAAAAGTTTGCTAAAAAGTTTACAGTCAAAGTTTAAAAGGGTAATTGGTCGCCAGTTCTTTAAGTCGGTCCTGTCATCTTTTTTGTGTAGTAGTTTCACTATCCCTACTCTAAAGCTGTCTGGTAGTCGGCCTAGTCTTTCAAAATCTGTAAAAACAGTCAGTAGGTCAGGTGCTAAAATGTCCCAGAAAGTGAGATAAAATTCAAATGGAAGCCCATCTTCACCCGGTGATTTTCCCCTTTTAAAACCTGACAAGCATTTGTGCAGTTCTAAAAGGTTAAAATCTTGGGTTAAAAATGTACTTTCATCTATTTTTTTCTCTATGTTCTTTAAAATCCCAGTTGTTGCTTGTTTTTCTATGTGTTTTTCTTGGTACAGTTCTCCATAAAATTCTTCTATTACTTTGTTCATTTCTTCGAGTGTTTTTGTTTGTTCTCCATTTGTTTTCTTTAGTTTAAAAATACCCTCTCCCTTGTCTATGATTTTCTTAAAAAAATATCTTGTGCATTTTTCCCCTTCTTCGATGTCTCTTTCTTTACTTCTTATGATTATTCCTTTGCTTTTAATGTCTGCTAAAACCAACATTTCCTGTTTTACCTGCTTAATTTCTTCATTAAAATCGAAACCTTGTTGAACTAGTTTAAAATACCGCTGTAGTCTTCTTTGCAGCCCCATCATGCTTCTGTTTTCTTTATTTTTCTTTGTTTTCCCGGCCTTTTTAAAAAAAGTCTGTGTCCTTCCCTTCACCATTTCCCACCAAAGTGCGCGTGTTTCGTAAAAGTCTTGGAGGGTCTGCCATTGACTGAATTGCTCCCTGTACTGACTGACTAACTCCTCATCTTCTAAAAGGGAGCAATTCAGTTTCCACAGACCACTGCCTTTAGTCACACCCGAAGAGAGTGAAAGGGTGCAGGAGAGCATAGCGTGATCTGAGAAGAAAACAGGGGTTAATCTAGCATCGGTCGGGAGACAGTCTCGGGTAAAAACGTAGTCTATGCGAGAGGCTCTGGAACCGTCACCACTGAACCAGGTGAAGCCCTCCTCTCTTGGATGCAAGGTTTTAAAACAGTCTTTTAGTTTAAAATCCCTGCATAGTCCCTGCAATAAAACCGACGACTTGTCTACTTTAAAATCTTCCCCTGCCCCTCTCCTATCGCTGCTATTTAAAACACAGTTAAAATCTCCCCCTAAAACCAATGGCACTCGGCCTAGCATGTGGGGCTGCATAGCTTCTAAAAGGTCATACCTGTCGTTTTTGTCATTGTGACCATAAATGTTTAAGAGATTAAAATCCCTTCCCATAAAAGTCAAGTGTGCTAAAAGTGCCCGACCGTCTCTCACCACAGTGCTACCTTTCACCAGAATTGAAGGGTTCTTGATTAAAATGGCCACACCATCACTTTTGTTTTCATTAGACCCGCTCCATATTGATTTGTGTGGCCACTTTTCTTCCCATTGTGTGTATTCTTTTAAAAACGGCAAGGCACATTCTTGTAATAAAAACACATCTGACTTAACATTTTTTAGAAAGGATAAAATCGTTTGTGCTCTAACTCCAGATTTCACACTTCTCACATTGAGTGTGGAAAAGGTGAGAACCATGAGTATGGTGTTTAAAAGCCAGGTATGCATTAAAAGACTATAGATGGTACAGGGTTAAAACCATTTAAAAGTCATCCAATGCTTTGTGAATGAAGCTCTTTCTTTACCCCAATGGGGGATGGGGAAAGATCTGCTGCTTCATCCCCTTGCCAGACTCTGGTTTGGTCAAAAACAGAGTCCTTGGGGGTTGACTGTAGTGCAACATTTAAAAAGGAAACAGTGTTGGGAGGGTTGTTGGGGAAGACTCTGGACTCCTCCACAGTTGGGCTGTCTGAGGATCCAGCTCTTCCCCTTTTCTCTGAGGCTCCTTGGCTCTCAGAGGACAACTCAGACGCTGTTCTCTTGCCAGGCTGGGCTCCTGGGAGGGTGGCTTCGCTGGACTCCCCTTCAGACTCCTCCCCCAGGCTGATTGTTACCATACTTCCGGTTTCATCAGAGTCTGAAGGGGAGTTTTCCCCAGCTCCGCCTTCTGTCTGAGCTGCCCCACCCAGTTCCGCCTCACCACTTTGTGGGGCAACTACAGGCCCCTCCCCCTCTCCCGCCTCTCCCTGGACTTCTCCTCCAATCACAGTTTTTGGCGGGAGATTTGAATTTTCCGGCCTAGCTTGGTCAGTTAGCACATTTGTTTGTTTGGCTTGTTTGACCTTGTTGGCAAAGGATTTCGGACAATCTCTGAAGAGGTGTTTTGAGTCTCCACAGAGGTTGCACTTTCTGCCATTGGTGCACTCTTCAAAAGAGTGTCCAATTTCTCTACATTTTCCACAAACAACCTTTTCACAGACTTCTGCCAGGTGCCCATGCTCTCCACACTTGCGGCAGAGCTTGGGCTGTCCCTGGTAGTGTATGTAGCCCCTGTTCTCTCCAAGAACTATCATGGATGGGAGATGTTTCAGGCCCTGGTAGCCATGGGGGTCCCGCCATTGTTGAATGGGGACCCTCCATGCGCAGTTCCAGATGCCATCCTCATCCCTCACCTTGGTAGCCTGGGCCCTCACAGTGCAGTATCTACCCAGCCATAAGCAAATATCATCAGCATTCACTGTTTCATTGAACAACCTGACAATTACTGTTTTCATAGCATTGTCATTTAGTCTCTCCACTTCAAATGCTGAAAACTGGTCCTTAACAGGTTCAAATCTTGTCCAAAATTCATTTAAGGTTGTTGCGGCACGGAAGCTTACATCAAATCCTTTGTTGAAGGGCAGAGTCAAAATGCAGTTCAGGTCGTTGGGGTTGAATTTTAAGGTTCCTTGGATAAGCTTCCGTGAGAAGTCGAGCCGGGATATCAGTGTTGTCGAGCCATTTACAGGTTTCAGTTTAAAACGAACACTGTGGTGCCTCCTCATGCCGGTCTGGTTGACCGACATGGTCGAAGGCACCACGTGCTTAAAAACACTAAAACCAAATAAATACTCAAGTAAAACCAAGTAAAACCAATAAAAGCAAATAAATAATATAAAAACACTTACCTCGTGGTCCTCTCCCCAAGTACAATGAATTCCTTGAAGTGTTTGTTAAAGTCACAAAGATACTTTAATTGCTGCAACAAGGAATGTGTTCAATATCCTCCGAGTTTGCTATACTCACGCCACAGAACAGGCGTAACTATAACAAACCAAGTGGAGGCGATCGCAGTCTTAGCCAAAGGCCGAGAAGCGATGCCCAAGTACTGCCTCTGACGGAAGACTGCATTGTGGTTATAGTTCCCTTCAACTCGGGTCTTGCATGTCGTTTTGCATAACAATGAGACCTCGTGTTTAGCCACGCCCCCTGGAAAACAGCAGGTTGTTCGGTGGGCTCAATCGTTTGTGTTCCAAACTCGGTGTTGGACCAGAGTACCGTTGAAACGGCTCTGAGCAACGCGGTTGGGCAGTCGAGGAGAGGCAGCAGTCATTTCCACAAATTCGCAGGGCTCTACCAAACAGCAAAGCCCACCAAAAATTCACTGAACTCTTGGGTGTTCCTCTCCACGGAAGTCTTTAGTAAAAGGCGAAAGGCTTATACGCTTTGTAGAGAAACCAGAGTTAACACAGCCCTTTGCGGCCACGGGCCGCCTGTCATACTGGTCGGCTTGGTAAGCTGGACGACGGTGGCCTTCTTGCCGAGGTGCAAAGTAAGATATGAACTGCGTCTTGCAGGCAGTCGACCCCGCCCTTTGGTGATTGGCATCTTCCAACATGGTTTAAAGACAGGCCAGGCGGTTGCTAGAAACACTACCTCCCTGAACAACTCCCCGTCGGGGAACTGAACCCCGGTCTCACTATACTAACGAGGACGACTGGGTTGAAGAACAGAGCGGAGGTGTGGCTCAATGTGCAACTAACAAATAGAGGCTGAGCTGGCAACGGAAACTTAAAAGCATAAGAGATTCAGCTGAGCCACTGTGTAGACCGAAAACACACCAAACGTGGACTACTGATGCGACCGTCGCACAGTGAACTGGCGAACCCACACAGCAACTGAACAGCTTGTTTTTAGTACACATTTATCAGGGGAGAGCGCGAACGCAGTCCCCCACTACCAGAAATTATGCAGTCGAGATTCCCACATTTGGGGAATTCGCAGGGGTCAGCACAACCGGAGTGCAATGGCCGAGCCTCGCCCTGGGTGAACCACCTTCTTGATCATGGTGTCTCCCCTGCCAGGTAAGTATGAGAAGTACACGTTCAGAGGACCGTGCCCATGCCCCCGCGTGCTACTCTGAGTGAGGGTTGCAAACCGCTTGGTACATGTGCTTTTCAACCTGCACCAGGCAGAGCAAGCCGTTGTAAATGGTGCCACCGACAAACAGGAATAATGGGAGGTGCAGCCGTGTCTAAACATGGCGGCAAGCGGTCGATTATACAACACACCATTAGCGAAGCTCTGGTGTACAAGTAGGTCTATATATATACAGCCCAGGCTCAGGGCACTTTAGTGTTACTGCGGTGTCACATGATGACACGCAAATTCGTGACGCATTCTATCTATTAATACTTTATGAATTATTTCCCCATTGATTGACCCAATAACTTGTAGCGTTTTGGTTGACTTTAGCTAAAAAGTGGGACAGCCAATGAACAACTAAACTACACTTGCGCTTGCCCTTATAATCTTTGAGATTATTCTCGATCCCCATTGGCCACAGCTCTACAATGTTTGAGGCTGTTCTCCGCCCGTTCTCCTCTTCCAGAGACTCACTGCCATTTAATACCCAGAATTCCTTTCGGTAGCCTTACAGAATACTTGTACTTATAATAGCTAACATATTCCCACCAAATACTGGACTATGCGTATGGACATGCGGGGATACTATCCACTATGCTAACGAGGGCGACTGGGTTGAAGAACAGAGCGGAGGTGTGGCTCGATGTGCATTTAACAAATAGAGGCTGAGCTGGCGACAAGCCTTTGACGGTGGAGGGGAAATTCTCCTCAAGCGATTGACGCCCGTGATTTATTTTAATTCACAAAGAGTGGTGCACCGTCCCCAGCGGCACTGCAATACCGGGTCAATGCGTGGATCGCATGGAGCAAGCTCCTTCAACGATGCCTGTTGCCAAAAAGACGTTTAATATGTAGTCCCCGTATAGGGGACGTATCAGATATTAAACTGATAAGAACAGATACTACACTTGATCTTAGCCAAAAGGCCGAGAAGCGATGCCCAAGTACTGCCTCTGACGGAAGACTGCATTGTGGTTATAGTTCCCTTCAACTCGGGTCTTGCATGTCGTTTTGCATAACAATGAGACCTCGTGTTTAGCCACGCCCCCTGGAAAACAGCAGGTTGTTCGGTGGGCTCAATCGTTTGTGTTCCAAACTCGGTGTTGGACCAGAGTACCGTTGGAACGGCTCTGAGCAACGCGGTTGGGCAGTCGAGGAGAGGCAGCAGTCATTTCCACAAATTCGCAGGGCTCTACCAAACAGCAAAGCCCACCAAAAATTCACTGAACTCTTGGGTGTTCCTCTCCACGGAAGTCTTTAGTAAAAGGCGAAAGGCTTATACGCTTTGTAGAGAAACCAGAGTTAACACAGCCCTTTGCGGCCACGGGCCGCCTGTCATACTGGTCGGCTTGGTAAGCTGGACGACGGTGGCCTTCTTGCCGAGGTGCAAAGTAAGATATGAACTGCGTCTTGCAGGCAGTCGACCCCGCCCTTTGGTGATTGGCATCTTCCAACATGGTTTAAAGACAGGCCAGGCGGTTGCTAGAAACACTACCTCCCTGAACAACTCCCCGTCGGGGAACTGAACGCCGGTCTCACTATACTAACGAGGACGACTGGGTTGAAGAACAGAGCGGAGGTGTGGCTCAATGTGCAACTAACAAATAGAGGCTGAGCTGGCAACGGAAACTTAAAAGCATAAGAGATTCAGCTGAGCCACTGTGTAGACCGAAAACACATCAAACGTGGACTACTGATGCGACCGTCGCACAGTGAACTGGCGAACCCACACAGCAACTGAACAGCTTGTTTTTAGTACACATTTATCAGGGGAGAGCGCGAACGCAGTCCCCCACTACCAGAAATTATGCAGTCGAGATTCCCACATTTGGGGAATTCGCAGGGGTCAGCACAACCGGAGTGCAATGGCCGAGCCTCGCCCTGGGTGAACCACCTTCTTGATCATGGTGTCTCCCCTGCCAGGTAAGTATGAGAAGTACACGTTCAGAGGACCGTGCCCATGCCCCCGCGTGCTACTCTGAGTGAGGGTTGCAAACCGCTTGGTACATGTGCTTTTCAACCTGCACCAGGCAGAGCAAGCCGTTGTAAATGGTGCCACCGACAAACAGGAATAATGGGAGGTGCAGCCGTGTCTAAACATGGCGGCAAGCGGTCGATTATACAACACACCATTAGCGAAGCTCTGGTGTACAAGTAGGCCTATATATATACAGCCCAGGCTCAGGGCACTTTTGTGTTACTGCGGTGTCACATGATGACACGCAAATTCGTGACGCATTCTATCTATTAATACTTTATGAATTATTTTCCCATTGATTGACCCAATAACTTGTAGCGTTTTGGTTGACTTTAGCTAAAAAGTGGGACAGCCAATGAACAACTAAACTACACTTGCGCTTGCCCTTATAATCTTTGAGATTATTCTCGATCCCCATTGGCCACAGCTCTACAATGTTTGAGGCTGTTCTCCGCCCGTTCTCCTCTTCCAGAGACTCACTGCCATTTAATACCCAGAATTCCTTTCGGTAGCCTTACAGAATACTTGTACTTATAATAGCTAACATATTCCCACCAAATACTGGACTATGCGTATGGACATGCGGGGATACTATCCACTATGCTAACGAGGGCGACTGGGTTGAAGAACAGAGCGGAGGTGTGGCTCAATGTGCATTTAACAAATAGAGGCTGAGCTGGCGACAAGCCTTTGACGGTGGAGGGGAAATTCTCCTCAAGCGATTGACGCCCGTGATTTATTTTAATTCACAAAGAGTGGTGCACCGTCCCCAGCGGCACTGCAATACCGGGTCAATGCGTGGATCGCATGGAGCAAGCTCCTTCAACGATGCCTGTTGCCAAAAAGACGTTTAATATGTAGTCCCCGTATAGGGGACGTATCAGATATTAAACTGATAAGAACAGATTTTTTTCGTTTGAAAAGTTTTTATTGACACCAGTTCTTTCAATTTACATCTTATAACTTAGTCCATTCTTTAAAAGCAGACACCTTTAAAAGACATTATAAAAACAACAAATATAAAAACATCACATTGTTAAAAAACAAGTCTGTTCAAAATAAATATTACAAATGTTGTAGTTTTATAAAATCCTTGTCAATGCTTTTAAAATGGTAAAAGGAAGGTTGTGCAGGAACGGGAGGAGACCTTATCAAAAAGCCCCATCCTGATCTCTCCAACAGTGTTGGTCTCTCGGAACCTGTTGCTCAGAGGAGATTCCCCCCCTCTGCTCCTTCCCACCTGCCTCACCCGGAGAGCCAGGTGACCGCCGCTGCCGGGACCTTTCTTTGTGTGGCTCCGGCTCCCTCGTCCGAATGGGCACAGAGGCGATTCTTCTTTGTGGCTGTGTCCTAGGCCTGCCGCATGCAGCAACGGCCACTTGGACCGTTGCTGCGGCCATCCGGATCACAGCCACGGGGGGGATCTGCATGTGCTTTCTTACCAGCAAGTTTCTGGAGGTCCATATGGCGTCTTTGATGGCGGCCAGGGTGAGCCACTGCTTGGAAAAAACTGATGGTGGCTGATTTCTTTGGCTCACCCCGTACAGCACTAGTTTGGCTGTCAGGACCTCCCTTGCTGGTAAGTACGGGAATTTCAGGGAGCCGGCCATTGCCCACTGGTCCCCAGCAGCGCTGCACTCCCAGAACAGATGCCTCACCGACTCAGGCGCGCCACAACCAGGTCGGGGGCATGTTTGGGATGCTGACATGCCCCGGGAGTGCATGACGGCCCTGACCGGGAGGATCTCGTGAGCCGCCATCCACGACAGGTCCCGGAGTCTGTTGGGGAGAGCAGGATGGTTCACGTTGCGCCAAACGGTTGTGGGCTCTCCAAAACCGAGCCCGCGCACTGGACTCACTGCTTCCCGCTCCTGCACAACCGTAATAATAAAACGGTGGTTAGTTAAAACATTAAAATCCTCTTTTTCAAGATTAAAATGTTTTAAAAACTTCTCAATAAAAGCATAAGACTGTGGCAAATTAAAAGATACTGGTGTCCTCAGATCTGTTTTAAAAAAATAGAATTTTCTGAGATAGGACCCCATCCAGAATCGTGCCATTGCTGTAGTTTTGTTTTCTCTGGATGGGGCCGTGGCATGTTTAAAGTGTATTGCCGTATATCTGCTTCCTAAAAACAAGTGGAGGTCCGGGACTCCTTTCCCCCCTTTTTCTTTTGTCTTTTTCATGTCTGTTCTTTTTAGTCTTTCCCACTTGGACCCCCACAAGAAATAAAATAGTGCACGTTCCATTTCTAAAAGCACTCTGCGAGGTGGAATAAAAACCGAGCTTATCAATAAAAGCAAAGGTAAAATCACTGCTTTGATGATTAAAACCTTTCCTTCTATTGTCAGTCCTCTAAGTCCCCAGTATCCCAGTCTCTGCCTCACTTTCCCTACCATGTCCCGGCCAATTTTCTGTCCCCTCCCCCTCCCTGTCAAATTTGACCCCGAGTATTTTAAAGTCGGTCTGTTTTACGGTCAAGGGGAGTCCGGTCTTCTCGGTCGCTGTCCACGGTCCATAAAAAAGGGCTTGGGTCTTCCCTCTGTTGAGTTTGGACCCAGAGGCCTGTCCGTAGCAGTCAGTCAGGTCCAGTGTCCTGTGTACTGATAAAAGGTCGGTGCATAAAATGTTGACGTCGTCCATATATAAAACACATTTACTTGTGAGTCCCCCACTACCCGGTATGCCCACCCCTTTAATCCATTGGTCCCTTCTCAAGACCTGTGCCAGTGGTTCTATGCATGCCACGTACAGGAGGGCAGATAACGGACAGCCCTGACGGACCCCGCAGCGCAAGTCTACTGCTTTTGTCAGTTGCCCATTAACAAGAAATTTGCTGTTGATGTCCCGATACAGCAATCCCACCCACTCTATATACCTCTCTGGGAAGCCCATTTTTTGCAGTACCTGAAATAGGTACTGGTGCGAGACTCGATCAAATGCTTTCTCAAAATCTAAATTTAGGACTACTAGCCGGATGTTTCTGTCTCTCGCATAACAGATGGTGTCTCTAATCAGTACGAGGCTATCAGTGATCTTCCTCCCCGGTATGCCACAGGTTTGATCCGGGTGGATTACCTCCCCTAAAACCACAGACATTCTGTTTGCTAAAAGTTTGCTAAAAAGTTTACAGTCAAAGTTTAAAAGGGTAATTGGTCGCCAGTTCTTTAAGTCGGTCCTGTCATCTTTTTTGTGTAGTAGTTTCACTATCCCTACTCTAAAGCTGTCTGGTAGTCGGCCTAGTCTTTCAAAATCTGTAAAAACAGTCAGTAGGTCAGGTGCTAAAATGTCCCAGAAAGTGAGATAAAATTCAAATGGAAGCCCATCTTCACCCGGTGATTTTCCCCTTTTAAAACCTGACAAGCATTTGTGCAGTTCTAAAAGGTTAAAATCTTGGGTTAAAAATGTACTTTCATCTATTTTTTTCTCTATGTTCTTTAAAATCCCAGTTGTTGCTTGTTTTTCTATGTGTTTTTCTTGGTACAGTTCTCCATAAAATTCTTCTATTACTTTGTTCATTTCTTCGAGTGTTTTTGTTTGTTCTCCATTTGTTTTCTTTAGTTTAAAAATACCCTCTCCCTTGTCTATGATTTTCTTAAAAAAATATCTTGTGCATTTTTCCCCTTCTTCGATGTCTCTTTCTTTACTTCTTATGATTATTCCTTTGCTTTTAATGTCTGCTAAAACCAACATTTCCTGTTTTACCTGCTTAATTTCTTCATTAAAATCGAAACCTTGTTGAACTAGTTTAAAATACCGCTGTAGTCTTCTTTGCAGCCCCATCATGCTTCTGTTTTCTTTATTTTTCTTTGTTTTCCCGGCCTTTTTAAAAAAAGTCTGTGTCCTTCCCTTCACCATTTCCCACCAAAGTGCGCGTGTTTCGTAAAAGTCTTGGAGGGTCTGCCATTGACTGAATTGCTCCCTGTACTGACTGACTAACTCCTCATCTTCTAAAAGGGAGCAATTCAGTTTCCACAGACCACTGCCTTTAGTCACACCCGAAGAGAGTGAAAGGGTGCAGGAGAGCATAGCGTGATCTGAGAAGAAAACAGGGGTTAATCTAGCATCGGTCGGGAGACAGTCTCGGGTAAAAACGTAGTCTATGCGAGAGGCTCTGGAACCGTCACCACTGAACCAGGTGAAGCCCTCCTCTCTTGGATGCAAGGTTTTAAAACAGTCTTTTAGTTTAAAATCCCTGCATAGTCCCTGCAATAAAACCGACGACTTGTCTACTTTAAAATCTTCCCCTGCCCCTCTCCTATCGCTGCTATTTAAAACACAGTTAAAATCTCCCCCTAAAACCAATGGCACTCGGCCTAGCATGTGGGGCTGCATAGCTTCTAAAAGGTCATACCTGTCGTTTTTGTCATTGTGACCATAAATGTTTAAGAGATTAAAATCCCTTCCCATAAAAGTCAAGTGTGCTAAAAGTGCCCGACCGTCTCTCACCACAGTGCTACCTTTCACCAGAATTGAAGGGTTCTTGATTAAAATGGCCACACCATCACTTTGTTTTCATTAGACCCGCTCCATATTGATTTGTGTGGCCACTTTTCTTCCCATTGTGTGTATTCTTTTAAAAACGGCAAGGCACATTCTTGTAATAAAAACACATCTGACTTAACATTTTTTAGAAAGGATAAAATCGTTTGTGCTCTAACTCCAGATTTCACACTTCTCACATTGAGTGTGGAAAAGGTGAGAACCATGAGTATGGTGTTTAAAAGCCAGGTATGCATTAAAAGACTATAGATGGTACAGGGTTAAAACCATTTAAAAGTCATCCAATGCTTTGTGAATGAAGCTCTTTCTTTACCCCAATGGGGGATGGGGAAAGATCTGCTGCTTCATCCCCTTGCCAGACTCTGGTTTGGTCAAAAACAGAGTCCTTGGGGGTTGACTGTAGTGCAACATTTAAAAAGGAAACAGTGTTGGGAGGGTTGTTGGGGAAGACTCTGGACTCCTCCACAGTTGGGCTGTCTGAGGATCCAGCTCTTCCCCTTTTCTCTGAGGCTCCTTGGCTCTCAGAGGACAACTCAGACGCTGTTCTCTTGCCAGGCTGGGCTCCTGGGAGGGTGGCTTCGCTGGACTCCCCTTCAGACTCCTCCCCCAGGCTGATTGTTACCATACTTCCGGTTTCATCAGAGTCTGAAGGGGAGTTTTCCCCAGCTCCGCCTTCTGTCCTGAGCTGCCCCACCCAGTTCCGCCTCACCACTTTGTGGGGCAACTACAGGCCCCTCCCCCTCTCCCGCCTCTCCCTGGACTTCTCCTCCAATCACAGTTTTTGGCGGGAGATTTGAATTTTCCGGCCTAGCTTGGTCAGTTAGCACATTTGTTTGTTTGGCTTGTTTGACCTTGTTGGCAAAGGATTTCGGACAATCTCTGAAGAGGTGTTTTGAGTCTCCACAGAGGTTGCACTTTCTGCCATTGGTGCACTCTTCAAAAGAGTGTCCAATTTCTCTACATTTTCCACAAACAACCTTTTCACAGACTTCTGCCAGGTGCCCATGCTCTCCACACTTGCGGCAGAGCTTGGGCTGTCCCTGGTAGTGTATGTAGCCCCTGTTCTCTCCAAGAACTATCATGGATGGGAGATGTTTCAGGCCCTGGTAGCCATGGGGGTCCCGCCATTGTTGAATGGGGACCCTCCATGCGCAGTTCCAGATGCCATCCTCATCCCTCACCTTGGTAGCCTGGGCCCTCACAGTGCAGTATCTACCCAGCCATAAGCAAATATCATCAGCATTCACTGTTTCATTGAACAACCTGACAATTACTGTTTTCATAGCATTGTCATTTAGTCTCTCCACTTCAAATGCTGAAAACTGGTCCTTAACAGGTTCAAATCTTGTCCAAAATTCATTTAAGGTTGTTGCGGCACGGAAGCTTACATCAAATCCTTTGTTGAAGGGCAGAGTCAAAATGCAGTTCAGGTCGTTGGGGTTGAATTTTAAGGTTCCTTGGATAAGCTTCCGTGAGAAGTCGAGCCGGGATATCAGTGTTGTCGAGCCATTTACAGGTTTCAGTTTAAAACGAACACTGTGGTGCCTCCTCATGCCGGTCTGGTTGACCGACATGGTCGAAGGCACCACGTGCTTAAAAACACTAAAACCAAATAAATACTCAAGTAAAACCAAGTAAAACCAATAAAAGCAAATAAATAATATAAAAACACTTACCTCGTGGTCCTCTCCCCAAGTACAATGAATTCCTTGAAGTGTTTGTTAAAGTCACAAAGATACTTTAATTGCTGCAACAAGGAATGTGTTCAATATCCTCCGAGTTTGCTATACTCACGCCACAGAACAGGCGTAACTATAACAAACCAAGTGGAGGCGATCGCAGTCTTAGCCAAAGGCCGAGAAGCGATGCCCAAGTACTGCCTCTGACGGAAGACTGCATTGTGGTTATAGTTCCCTTCAACTCGGGTCTTGCATGTCGTTTTGCATAACAATGAGACCTCGTGTTTAGCCACGCCCCCTGGAAAACAGCAGGTTGTTCGGTGGGCTCAATCGTTTGTGTTCCAAACTCGGTGTTGGACCAGAGTACCGTTGGAACGGCTCTGAGCAACGCGGTTGGGCAGTCGAGGAGAGGCAGCAGTCATTTCCACAAATTCGCAGGGCTCTACCAAACAGCAAAGCCCACCAAAAATTCACTGAACTCTTGGGTGTTCCTCTCCACGGAAGTCTTTAGTAAAAGGCGAAAGGCTTATACGCTTTGTAGAGAAACCAGAGTTAACACAGCCCTTTGCGGCCACGGGCCGCCTGTCATACTGGTCGGCTTGGTAAGCTGGACGACGGTGGCCTTCTTGCCGAGGTGCAAAGTAAGATATGAACTGCGTCTTGCAGGCAGTCGACCCCCGCCCTTTGGTGATTGGCATCTTCCAACATGGTTTAAAGACAGGCCAGGCGGTTGCTAGAAACACTACCTCCCTGAACAACTCCCCGTCGGGGAACTGAACCCCGGTCTCACTATACTAACGAGGACGACTGGGTTGAAGAACAGAGCGGAGGTGTGGCTCAATGTGCAACTAACAAATAGAGGCTGAGCTGGCAACGGAAACTTAAAAGCATAAGAGATTCAGCTGAGCCACTGTGTAGACCGAAAACACATCAAACGTGGACTACTGATGCGACCGTCGCACAGTGAACTGGCGAACCCACACAGCAACTGAACAGCTTGTTTTTTAGTACACATTTATCAGGGGAGAGCGCGAACGCAGTCCCCCACTACCAGAAATTATGCAGTCGAGATTCCCACATTTGGGGAATTCGCAGGGGTCAGCACAACCGGAGTGCAATGGCCGAGCCTCGCCCTGGGTGAACCACCTTCTTGATCATGGTGTCTCCCCTGCCAGGTAAGTATGAGAAGTACACGTTCAGAGGACCGTGCCCATGCCCCCGCGTGCTACTCTGAGTGAGGGTTGCAAACCGCTTGGTACATGTGCTTTTCAACCTGCACCAGGCAGAGCAAGCCGTTGTAAATGGTGCCACCGACAAACAGGAATAATGGGAGGTGCAGCCGTGTCTAAACATGGCGGCAAGCGGTCGATTATACAACACACCATTAGCGAAGCTCTGGTGTACAAGTAGGCCTATATATATACAGCCCAGGCTCAGGGCACTTTTGTGTTACTGCGGTGTCACATGATGACACGCAAATTCGTGACGCATTCTATCTATTAATACTTTATGAATTATTTTCCCATTGATTGACCCAATAACTTGTAGCGTTTTGGTTGACTTTAGCTAAAAAGTGGGACAGCCAATGAACAACTAAACTACACTTGCGCTTGCCCTTATAATCTTTGAGATTATTCTCGATCCCCATTGGCCACAGCTCTACAATGTTTGAGGCTGTTCTCCGCCCGTTCTCCTCTTCCAGAGACTCACTGCCATTTAATACCCAGAATTCCTTTCGGTAGCCTTACAGAATACTTGTACTTATAATAGCTAACATATTCCCACCAAATACTGGACTATGCGTATGGACATGCGGGGATACTATCCACTATGCTAACGAGGGCGACTGGGTTGAAGAACAGAGCGGAGGTGTGGCTCGAATGTGCATTTAACAAATAGAGGCTGAGCTGGCGACAAGCCTTTGACGGTGGAGGGGAAATTCTCCTCAAGCGATTGACGCCCGTGATTTATTTTAATTCACAAAGAGTGGTGCACCGTCCCCAGCGGCACTGCAATACCGGGTCAATGCGTGGATCGCATGGAGCAAGCTCCTTCAACGATGCCTGTTGCCAAAAAGACGTTTAATATGTAGTCCCCGTATAGGGGACGTATCAGATATTAAACTGATAAGAACAGATTTTTTTTCGTTTGAAAAGTTTTTATTGACACCAGTTCTTTCAATTTACATCTTATAACTTAGTCCATTCTTTAAAAGCAGACACCTTTAAAAGACATTATAAAAACAACAAATATAAAAACATCACATTGTTAAAAAACAAGTATGTTCAAAATAAATATTACAAATGTTGTAGTTTTATAAAATCCTTGTCAATGCTTTTAAAATGGTAAAAGGAAGGTTGTGCAGGAACGGGAGGAGACCTTATCAAAAAGCCCCATCCTGATCTCTCCAACAGTGTTGGTCTCTCGGAACCTGTTGCTCAGAGGAGATTCCCCCCCTCTGCTCCTTCCCACCTGCCTCACCCGGAGAGCCAGGTGACCGCCGCTGCCGGGACCTTTCTTTGTGTGGCTCCGGCTCCCTCGTCCGAATGGGCACAGAGGCGATTCTTCTTTGTGGCTGTGTCCTAGGCCTGCCGCATGCAGCAACGGCCACTTGGACCGTTGCTGCGGCCATCCGGATCACAGCCACGGGGGGGATCTGCATGTGCTTTCTTACCAGCAAGTTTCTGGAGGTCCATATGGCGTCTTTGATGGCGGCCAGGGTGAGCCACTGCTTGGAAAAAACTGATGGTGGCTGATTTCTTTGGCTCACCCCGTACAGCACTAGTTTGGGCTGTCAGGACCTCCCTTGCTGGTAAGTACGGGAATTTCAGGGAGCCGGCCATTGCCCACTGGTCCCCAGCAGCGCTGCACTCCCAGAACAGATGCCTCACCGACTCAGGCGCGCCACAACCAGGTCGGGGGCATGTTTGGGATGCTGACATGCCCCGGGAGTGCATGACGGCCCTGACCGGGAGGATCTCGTGAGCCGCCATCCACGACAGGTCCCGGAGTCTGTTGGGGAGAGCAGGATGGTTCACGTTGCGCCAAACGGTTGTGGGCTCTCCAAAACCGAGCCCGCGCACTGGACTCACTGCTTCCCGCTCCTGCACAACCGTAATAATAAAACGGTGGTTAGTTAAAACATTAAAATCCTCTTTTTCAAGATTAAAATGTTTTAAAAACTTCTCAATAAAAGCATAAGACTGTGGCAAATTAAAAGATACTGGTGTCCCTCAGATCTGTTTTAAAAAAATAGAATTTTCTGAGATAGGACCCCATCCAGAATCGTGCCATTGCTGTATTTTTGTTTTCTCTGGATGGGGCCGTGGCATGTTTAAAGTGTATTGCCGTATATCTGCTTCCTAAAAACAAGTGGAGGTCCGGGACTCCTTTCCCCCCTTTTTCTTTTGTCTTTTTCATGTCTGTTCTTTTTAGTCTTTCCCACTTGGACCCCCCACAAGAAATAAAATAGTGCACGTTCCATTTCTAAAAGCACTCTGCGAGGTGGAATAAAAACCGAGCTTATCAATAAAAGCAAAGGTAAAATCACTGCTTTGATGATTAAAACCTTTCCTTCTATTGTCAGTCCTCTAAGTCCCCAGTATCCCAGTCTCTGCCTCACTTTCCCTACCATGTCCGGCCAATTTTCTGTCCCCTCCCCCTCCCTGTCAAATTTGACCCCGAGTATTTTAAAGTCGGTCTGTTTTACGGTCAAGGGGAGTCCGGTCTTCTCGGTCGCTGTCCACGGTCCATAAAAAAGGGCTTGGGTCTTCCCTCTGTTGAGTTTGGACCCAGAGGCCTGTCCGTAGCAGTCAGTCAGGTCCAGTGTCCTGTGTACTGATAAAAGGTCGGTGCATAAAATGTTGACGTCGTCCATATATAAAACACATTTACTTGTGAGTCCCCCACTACCCGGTATGCCCACCCCTTTAATCCATTGGTCCCTTCTCAAGACCTGTGCCAGTGGTTCTATGCATGCCACGTACAGGAGGGCAGATAACGGACAGCCCTGACGGTACCCCGCAGCGCAAGTCTACTGCTTTTGTCAGTTGCCCATTAACAGAAATTTGCTGTTGATGTCCCCGTACAGCCAGCCCCGACCCACTCTATATACCTCTCCTGGGAAGCCCATTTTTAGCAGTATGTCTCTGAAATAGGTAACCTGGGTGCGCAGACTCGATCATATGCTTTCTCAAATCTAAAATTTAGGACTACTAGGCCGGATGTTCTTTCGCTCTCTCGCATAACAGATGGTGTCTCTAATCAGTACGAGGCTATCAGTGATCTTCCCCTCCCCCGGTATGCCACAGGTTTGATCCGGGTTGGATTACCTTCCCCTAAACAACAGGACATTCTGTTTGCTAAAAGTTAGGCTAAAAAGTTTACAGTCAAAGTTTAAAAGTGGTAATTGGTCCGCAGTTTCTTTAGTCGGTCCTGTCAATCTTTTTGTGTGTAGTAGTTTCACTATCCCTACTCTAAAGCTGTCTGGTAGTCGGCCTAGTCTTTCAAAATTCTGTTAAAAACAGTCAGTAGGTCAGGTGCTAAAATGTCCCAGAAAGTGAGATAAAATTCAAATGGAAGCCCATCTTCACCCGGTGATTTTCCCTTTTAAAACCTGACAAGCATTTGTGCAGTTCTAAAAGGTTAAAATCTTGGGTTAAAAATGTACTTTCATCTATTTTTTTCTCTATGTTCTTTAAAATCCCAGTTGTTGCTTGTTTTTCTATGTGTTTTTCTTGGTACAGTTCTCCATAAAATTCTTCTATTACTTTGTTCATTTCTTCGAGTGTTTTTGTTTGTTCTCCATTTGTTTTCTTTAGTTTAAAAATACCCTCTCCCTTGTCTATGATTTTCTTAAAAAATATCTTGTGCATTTTTCCCCTTCTTCGATGTCTCTTTCTTTACTTCTTATGATTATTCCTTTGCTTTTAATGTCTGCTAAAACCAACATTTCCTGTTTTACCTGCTTAATTTCTTCATTAAAATCGAAACCTTGTTGAATAGTTTAAAATACCCTGTAGTCT
>JAOPHQ010001581.1:0-27500 GCA_030340625.1 Merluccius polli | reverse complement strand
GAGGCGGTTGCCAAGCAACACACACACACACACTTGACTTTCTGCTGGAGACCGTTATTTTGCGCGCACACACACACACACACACACACACACACACACACACACACACACACACACACACACACACACACACACACACACACACACACACACACACACACACACACACACACACACACACACACACACACACACACACACACACACACAAATCAGAGAGGTAAAAAGAAAAAAAAAAATACTATGAATAATTTTCATCTCATAAGTGCAAGATAACCGCCTGCTAAGCTGTGCTGATTTGAGAGCGCGCGCACACAACTGTCTCGGAATGATCAAATATATTATCTCGGGTCAAAACTCATCTGGAGGAAATGTGCAATAAAAATGCATGAGGGTGAAAGTGTGAAGAATATAGTTTTTTTTATATGAATGAGCTATCCATCTAGAAGAAGAGTCATTAGGGGACCCCTAGCGAGACCATCGGATCTACATTGAGTGTTAATGGCAATCAGAGAAACCTCTTCGGTTACTTCCTCTTGCGTACCGTTAACATGGCTGTGATGTTCCAGCTGGAGGCGACAAGGTTAAACACGCTCACAGGTCAAATTTGTCTCGACTATGTCTTAACCCAATCATTGAAAAAGAGCACATTTCAAATAGAAATGTGATTTACGCGACTTTAAAATAGACCACATTGAAATCCAATCGACGATGTACTAAACAGACACACACAGCATCCTTTATGCAGATTGTTATTAGGTTAGAAACAAGCTTGTTACAGCAAATTGATACAAAAAAACCCTCCATGATTTTTCGGCTTTTTACAAAAATAGACACTTTTATGGCTGAGCACTTTAAGCAACAACGGCGACACGCTGACGGCCACAACTCCCCAAATACAAATAAACAAAAACAACGTCAACGCGGTAAGCCAGGAGAAATATAAGCTGGATATCGGTTGGCACTTCCTGTACGGAGCAGGACTCTCTGGGGCAGTGTTAGTCACTTATGTAGGCGAGAGGAATAATGATTACAAAAGGATTACGGTCACTCATTAAATACAGCTTCGCCCCAAATGAGGGAGACGACGCCCCGTGTCTCCCCTCTGTTGTCAAGACAACCGGCCAGTGGGTCTTTTTTTTTGTGTCCGTGTACATTCTCAATATTACAGCTTTGACAGCACGACCAAGAGAAACACTACACTGAAACCACTGGCCACAGGAGCGAATGAGTCTGCTAAGTGAGGTTTAGTGATCGGCTGTTCAAACTGTCAGGACATTCATGTGCAATATTCAGCCCACCGCAAAAAAAAAATGGTTTGAACGGTCGTCAGCTAACCGACGTTGGCTGTCAGGTTGGCTGCGTTAAAAGAGTAGATGTTTATAAAGGGAGAGAGAGGAAAAGAAACAGTCTCTTTACTCTGAAAGACATTCAAATGAAAAGCTCCCCGAATCAAAAACAGCCAAGCCCAGACATTAAAAAAAGGGAAAGAAAAGAAAGAAAGAAAAAAAATAGTGAGTGGGGGGGGGGGGGGGGGCAAGAGATTGAGGGAGGGAGAAAGTGAAAGAGAGGGTAGTGGGGAAAGAGAGGAAGGCTCCCTGAATCAAATCAAATCAAATAAAAATACAGGGAATTAAAAGCAGTTAAAACCCTCCATGTATTCCAACAGCGACTATTTCAGCCTAACAAACACAGACACCTAGTGAGGGAGTGGTGGGGGGGGGGGGGGGGCGAGTTTGGAAGAGGGCGCATGAGAGAAGAGTCGGGGGTCCCGGGTCCCTAGGCCTCCATGGCAGATGGGTTCAGCCCGCCGCCGTCCCCCCTCCTCCACGGGGGGGGGGCTTAGGGGTCCGGCCCACCACAGGCTCAGGGCGTTGTCGGGTCGGACGTCTGCGGGCGACGCGGCCCCCTTGTCCCCGCCCTCGCCGTCGGAGGCCGAGTCTCCCTCGCTGCTGCTGTCCCCCGGCCCGGGGAACTGCCGCTGGCCGCTGGAGGTGGCCAGCAGGGGCATGTAGGGGTGGACGCTGGGGGAAGGGAGGGGGAAAGAGGGGAGAAAGAGGGGGGGGGATGAGGGGGAGAAGCAGAGAGGGGAGAGGAGGGAGAGAAAGAGGGGGGGAGAGGAGGGAGGAGTGGTAGAGAGGGGGGGAGGGAGAGAAAGAGGGGGGAGGGAGGAGAGGTAGAGTTGGGAGGGAGACAGGGAGGGGGGGGGAGTAGAGAGGGAGGGGAGAGAAAGAGTGGGGAGAGAGAGAAAGACGGGGATGACAGTAAAATTATAATTTGTGTGATTCAATTTAAACAAGATTAAATATTAACATGGCCACCGCACCGCATTCGCTCTTCTGAGGTTACCTGATTCCGTTGGTGCAGTCCCTGTGGGCCTGGAAGTGCAGCAGGGGTTGTAGTAGCTCGTCGCTACCACTAGGAGGAACCGTCTGGGTGTCCCATACAGACACCAGCCCCTCCGTGTCCCCACTCAGCAGGTAACCGCCAGACCTACACACACAGTATAGGGTAGAGGTTAGGTACTGGGTTTGATCCCCGATGTCCACAACCGGGACGTCTACCCCCTTACCCCTAAATACATAAGCACAGATAAACGTGGTTGTTAAGTAACTAAATAGTACACCGAACTAGCCAACTGAAGACAAAGGCAAAATAGCGTCCACTGTTCATTCATAGCAGCCGTCTGCTATTCAGAAATGCCGTGATTGACCAATCAGAATCGAGCATTCAACAAAGCCGCGCAATAAAGACGTTTGAAAGCGTACCGGTCCATGTCGAAGTAGATGCGCTGGTTGGTAGCCACGTTCCTCTGCAGGGAGAACACCACCCTGCCCGGATCCCTCAGGTCCCAGCATAGCACCTCTGGATCCTACACCAGAAGCACCGGGGTTAGTAACACAAGCCGTGGTTTCATTGTGCTCACACAATGTTATAAAGAGGGCTCCCCCACGGGACCTGGAACATCACCCAGGTGTGAACATTGGCATGCTCAGAAGTTGGTGTCGCATTTCCTCTGCCTGTCTCCCTTTCAACCCCCGTTCCCGTCTCGCTCCTCTCGCCTGCCCATAAAGGCATATAAAAGCCCATAAAATATATATTGGTGTCGTAAATGTACAAAACAGTTATTGTTTTCACATCAAGTGCATACAAGCAGTACACTACAATACACAACAGTAGCATGTAACCTTCCCTTAAACCCTCCCAGTATTAACGATGCGGCTGAAATCAAGTCAGGAAGACATGACATGTGATGTGCATTGTTTATGGGAATATGCCTCATGATATACAGTCTCTAGAGGTGTATGATTCAACTTTAAAAAAAGAATTGCAATAAATCATAATATTAAATACTAAAAAACAACGCTAAAAAATCCCAATACACATCGAAGCGGCACCCAATATTGGAATTGGGAGATAAGCATATCGTCCTCCCAGCCTCATCTGGGTCTAGGTCGAGGCCTCTCGCTCTCCCTCCCTTTACCTCCCTTTACCTCCCTCTACCCCCCCCCCCCCCCCCCCTCATCTACAACACCCCTCACCTTGCGTCCGCCCGTGTACAGGTAGTTCCCGTCGGGGGAGAAGAGCAGGTGGGTGACACCGCCGCGGTGGCGCGCAGGCAGCAGGGCGAGGGGCGTGCCGTCCTGGCAGGAGTAGAGGCCCACGGTGCGAGAGTATGAGCCGCACGCGTACACCTCCAGACACGGGCTGAACGCCAGGCAGGAGATGATGCCCCCCTGGCCCTGCTTCTTCACTGGAGGGTGTTGTGGGTGGTGGGGAGAGGACGGTGGGGGGGGAGGGGAAAGAGTGATGGGAAGAGGAGATGGGGGAGAAAGGGGAGAGGGGGGTTGGGTTGGACGGAGGACAGTGGGAGAGAAAGGTTGTGTAATTGAGGTTTTTTATACCATTTTTCTATTTATTGCCTCAGTTCTTTTGAGGAATGATCTTTTTTAGGTTTATTTAGGCTTTAGGCTATTATTGTTCTCCAGAAAGCTGCTAGCAGCAACACCAGGCATGTTTTGAACAGGCACTGCAATAAAACCTCGTAAATGCAAAACAGTTCACAGTAAGTCTACAGTCCCGGCTTCCTTCAAACAACTGTGGACGTAAAACACTACAGTTAGCAGTGGAGAGAGGGGAGATGGAGGATGGAGGACGGGAAGGCACCTCCGACGACGACGACAACCTCGTCCACTGACCTATGGTGGGCCTCTCCTCACAGTCGCGCCCGGGCCGGTCCGTGTGGAAGACGCGCACGGTCTTGTCGAAGCCGCAGTAGAGGCGCGTGCCGTCGGGCGTGAAGCAGAGGGAGTGGGCGGCCGCCAGCTCGTCCAGGTGGTTGTAGGGCCGGTAGCTGGCCCGCACCTCGCCGTAGAAGGCGTCCCACACGTGGACCGGGTTGTCCCGGCTACTGCTGGCCAGACTAGGGGGAGGGAGAGAGACGGAGGTTGTGTCAATGGGGAGGACATAGAGGCAGAGACTAGATGGTCCGATATCGATTCATCAAATCCTGAGATCGATCTTTAAATATATGCCTTTTCCTGTGGATGCTTGAAGCTTTAACCCTGTTAGTCTGGTGTGGTCAGCCTTTGGTTCTTCATAATGCACTAGTTTTTTCATTTGTGTAACAACTTGTCTATTTTCCATACCAATAAAGCTCTTGAATTTCATTGAGAGAGCTTGCCATAATATTGAAGAGAGAGAGAGGGAGAGAGGGAGAGAGCCATGTTTCTTTGTGTATTATTACTAGCATTGTGTTATTCATGTAGATGTAACCTTTCCACTTTGCTTTGGCAACAGTAACCAATGCCTTTTTCATGCCAATAAGGCCCTTAAATTGAAGTTGAATTGCGAGCACGGGAGATGTTGAGAGAGCGAGGTGAGGTAAAGAGACATTGAAGCGGACAGAGTCACTGGGAGTTCATGTTGAAAATAACACGACACAAATAGGGCTAGCGAGCAGCAATTACAGCTCCTGATTGTGGTTTTGAAGAGTAACCAAAACAACAGACGCAAACCTCTGGGACAAGACCAAACACAATCTCTACCAGATGTCCCTTGTTATACGGCATGCATGGCTGAAGTGCTGCCAGATGACCTCATCTGGCACCACCTTAGCCAATCAGAAGCAGCGATCGCAACCGCCGATGTATCGCTCCTTGTGATCGGCTGACGAGGACTCGTGTGGTGTGGTGAACGGAGGTGGAGCGCTCGGCATCAGTTAAGGTTTTCAAAAAACATTAACCGGCGCAGGGCGAGAGCACACCAGCTCAATCTGTTTATTACAAGTCTCCACACATTCCCTCAGTCCAAGTGCGTTGAGGCACCACTAAACATCAACAAGGCCCCATTTCAGTGAGACCGTCCCCATCCTAGAGACTCATTATGGGGTCCAGAGAAAAACAACAGAAAAACAAGAACAGCACACGCTTTTTAAACCCTGGATTGATTGGCTGGTGAATAACAAATGGCGGACCGTGTCTGCAGCTCCATTAGACAACAGGAAATTAGCCCTGACCACTGGCGTCGTGTTGAGACGAGACCCCCCCCCCGCGCCCCCACTAGTCCTGGGCTCCGCTCCAGAGGCGGATAGAAACGTCCAATTATAAGAAAGCCAGGCCCTGTTGCTAGGTTGGATCCCCGCCCAGAACCTCCTGTTTCAACCTCTCTGCAGGAGGACGAGGAGGAGGTGCAGCAGCGAGACACCACAGGGCTCCTGGCAGGGAGGAGGGATCAAGGAGGAGACCGAGGAGGGAGGGGGCGGGGGGGTGAGCGAGGAATCAAAGGCTAAGGAAAGAGGAGATGAAGAAGGGATCGATGAACTCCTGGATTACTGATATGATGTGTGGTTAAAAATGTCCTGCCAGCTTTCTCCGTCCCCTAGGAGAGACCAGATCAGACGGCTTTCCGAGTGTACATTTCACCTCAGGTGTTTCTATTTCTAAAAAGTCAAAATTAATGAAGACGAAAAGGACAAATATATATGGGAGAATGCCATTTCATCCGGAAGGATTCGATTGGCTCAGACAAATGTGACAAAACACACAAGCCTGCTGCACGTTAGCCCGTCACAGGGCTTTACAGCGGAGGGCTGCGTTCAAGGAGGCTCAGTCGCCTCACGGCACGCTGCTCCTTCTTCAAAAGCCAGAGACGTGCTGCCCCAGCGTCTACCTGCGCAGGTACAGACCCACGCAGAGGGCCCCGTACCTGCGCAGGTACAGACCCATGCAGAGGGCCCCCCGACCGCTTACTAAGCCCCCATCGATCCCTTTGAAAGCTCACCCCAGGCACCCTGGTCCAGTCACGCCGCGCGCGGCATTGTAAACAAGGCTGCGGCTCATTAGCCAAGCCCACTCCAGCCTCCCCGTTGCCATGGACACCGGGCATCGCCATGGCAGCAGTACTACCGACAACATCGGATCAAATGCCCCGGCCGGTGTTGTGATTTCAAAAGGCTCGTCGATATTGGTGTATGTGTCTCACATAACGGGGCAGGAAAGAGTAGCGTCGTGGCTTGGATGTTCGACTATCGAGTGAAAAAAAGGAACTGGGTTAGATCCCCCAATGTCCGCGGCCTAACCTGTTGGCATCCTTGAACCACCAGACGCCCCCTAACCCCCTACCAGCTCCTTAATGACGTCTCTGAATATTACTCCCGAGTCGGTCAGGATGAAAGTGTCCTGGAAAAATGACTCGATTGAAACCGAATCATAACATGATGCTCGCACGCTGGTGGGTCCTCCTAGCCGGCGTGTGGACTGCCGTTATCAGGATGAGCGATGTGCAAAGGGACCGCAGGGGTTCCTGCAGCCCAGGGACATGCCACAGAGCCTGGAGGAGGGGGTAAGACGAAGGCCCGGGGCCAACCCTTGGCTCCTAATGAGAGAGTAGGCGGAGGGAGGATTACAAACCTTCTCCACAGTCTCTGGGAGCGCAGCGGAGTGCCAGCTTCCCGGCCAACGCAAACACAGCAGGTGGGGCGAGGAATGGTTTGCATGTGCGCGCACACACACACACACACCTGCTGTTACCTGGCCTCCACAGCCATTTAAAGCTTTAGCTTCATTCATTTGCACAGACGTACACACATGCAGAGCTTCTCCACAGCAATGTGAAGAATTTTCATTCATATACACACTCGCACGCACACGCACACACACACACACACACACACACACACACACCGATGTAGAGATTAAGCTTCATGTATTTGCACACGCACACACATTCTTGGAAGATACCAACAAAATCCCCGACTCTGGTGCTCCCTGGCCGTACAGAGAACTTGGTTCTGCCCCTCGGATTTATAGTCCATTCCAGACCAGACCACTCCAGTCCAGTCTAGAGATGAGTCTAGTCAAGACCAGACCAGTCCAGACTAGTCTAGTCCAGACGAAACCAGTCTACACCAGACTGGACCACTACAGTCTCAGTCCTCTTATTATTAATTATTATTATTATTATTATTATTATTATTATTATTATTATTATTATTATTATTATTATTATTCCAGTCCAGTCTAGACCAGTCTAGACCAGACCACTCCAGTCTAGTCCAGACTGGACGACTCTAGTCCAGACCAGACTAGTCTAGACCAGACTAGACCAGTCTAGTCCAGAACCTGAGTATGACATAAAGCCATGGAGAGTGGCGGTAACAAGATGAAGACCAGAGGCTGAACTCACAAGCAGGACTCTGGGTCCAGAGAGCTCATCTTGGGGTACCAGCAGTAGTCGTAGATGGTGTCCCCCTCCGCCATCCTCAGGACTGGACTCTGACATGAGAGATGGAGATAGAGATACAGAGAGAGACATTATGCTGATCATCAACAGACTTTTACGGGCCTTATAATTCTTCACACAAGAGAAATACTGAAAACATGTAACACATTTGTTTCATATTTAAAATATTCAGAGATCAGACAATGAAATGTATAGTACTCTTCTGGCTCCACACGTTAATATATAGTCCAAAGCAACTTCACATATTATGAGTACACACACAGAAATTGTGACTTAATTACTAATGACACATGTGGGCCTGAGGCGAGACCAGTTGAGAACCACTGCTATAGACCACATCACCCATGAGCAGCTCTGACAGAACACTAGGCACCCCAGCAGGGGGCGGTAGTGGGGTGGATCCGGGCCTCACCATCTCGGTGAGCAGGTCCCAGTCATAGCTGTAGACCTCAGCAGGGAGGTTGTAGAGCCGCAGCACGTTGTCCGCACTGTTGGTCAGGACGCAGGAGCCATCTGGGGCCCTGGGGGTGGGGGGAGGTAGAGAGAGTGGTGGGAAGGGGGGGGGAGAGGTGGGAAGGGGGGTGGAGAGAGGTGGAGAGAGAGAGAGAGAGAGGTGGGAGGCAGGAAGAAAGAACATATTTCACGTGTATGCATTCATTTCTTTATTATCTGGTCTAGAGCTCAACTCATTTTATAAACCTAATCATAAGGATGGATGGATGAATCGACAGTATACTTAGATGGAAGGATGAGTATATGAAGGGATGGATAATAGGCGGCAACACACACACACACACACACACACACACACACACACACACACACACACACACACACACACACACACACACACACACACACACACACACACACACACACACACACACACACACACACACACCTATATTTTCTAATGCTGTTAGTGTAAGTTGCATAAGGACCACACATTATTATACGTGTATAGAATTTGCAACTTGTATCTGTGTTTGTATGTCTGGCTCTTACTTTGATATTCTGCGCTTAGTATTGTCACACTTATCTCCTTTGTATTCTAGCAACCAGTTAACTTAGCAATTGGTATGCTTGAAACTCGTTCTTGTGAAATCCTTACTCTACTGACGGTGGTTTAGTGTTGCACATTCTCCTAACAAATGTACTTTTTGTAAGTCGCTTTGGACGAAAGCCCTCAATGTAAATGTAAATGTATTTTCAGCTGACTCTGCACACCACCACAAAACTTTGAGAAGTGCAATGACAACACAATGGAAAAGGAGCTGCTTTTAGAGTGCATGTGCAATAAAACACCAACACTGTAAACTTTTTATGGAGTGGAGCTCATAGTGACAGTCTAATTAAAGCATTACTTAAAGGGGAACCGTAACGCTCAGCTTTTTTCTAATACACTGCTGAGTACACTGCTTCAATTGTCCACATTCGCCACACATTTTTGCATGGAGACGGAGTCGCACACCAGGATTTTTCACACAACGCGCGTATGAAGCAGCTTGTATTGGAAAATAGCCAGCGTGACGGTTCCCCTTTAAGCCACTAGCACTTGGCTTGGCTACCGCTTTCAGTCTCTGGTACCGGAGGCCATGGATACGGTTTGAATAGAAGATCAAGAATCTGAGGACAAATCTACAACTGCTATCCACGAATCAACAAATCTCTGGTCATTAAATGAACTCTATCGAAGGGGGTGTGGCAATGTAAGCGTCGGTTACCATTTGCAGCCTTTGAGGTAGTTTTCCGGAAGGTGCGAGTATTCGGCGCAGGAGCCAGTCAGATACTGGGGCGGTTGGCTGAAGTCCACGCCCAGCCTGCACATCAGGAGGAAGAGCTGGTCATCTCACAGACATTTTCACTGCAGAACAAATCCATTTAGTGTTACTGTTGACTCATCAATTCAATTATACATTTAGTTACAAATAACAAATATACAAACAAATAACATATGCATAACAAATGCAAATCACAAGCATTTACATTTCTCAAGCTATAAGCCGCAAATCAAGTTTTTAATCTAATGAGATGTACTTTATTCATCCCAGACAGGAATTGTGTGTAGTGTGACTTGTTAAAAGACTAAAGCATAAGGCTGTCCCCTGAACCATTCACAATGCGTTTAGGTCCAAATGATGAGGCGTTCCTAAACGCCTCATCATTTCCCATCTGGCATGAATAAAGTACATCTTATTTACTTACTGCTGTACTGCTTCACTTGGACTTTCGGCCAAATCGCCTGCGTCTTGCTCGCCGTCTGGCGTCTCCTCGCTCTGCTCCGGCGTAGCTTCAGGGACGCCATCTCCATTGTGAGGACACTCCTCGTCACCTGGTCCACCAACCACCACCACCACCAACTCCTCCTCCTCCTGGTCTCTCTCCTCCCCGAGGGGTTCTTCTGTTGGGGGGGGGGGGGGGGGTCAAACAGTAAAGCTTAGCAGAGCCTGCATGCAGGGTAGTCTAGTCGTGGTTGTGAGGGTGAACAGGTTCTGGGTTTCAATCACGACGCATGAAGTCCGCCTGTCGGTCTCCTGCAGCAAGATGCCCCAGGACCTTACCTTGTGCTGGTCGGACCTCCTCCGCAAACGGCGGTTCTTGCCCGTCGGCGCGCTCCAACGCCAAGTCCAGCTCGTCTTCAGTCATCCTGGGGCGCTTGGCGTACGGGAAGCCCCCTTCCTCCGCGCGCTCCCCGAGCTCCACATCCACACCTTCGGGGGGTACCGGCCGAGCACTTTGAGGGGGCTCGCCGTCCGCCTCCGTGTCCTGACCGCTCTCACCGCCTCCTCCTCCTCCTCCTCCTCCAGCTGATGCAGACATCCTCCTCTTCTCCTTCTCTCCTCCTCCTCTTTCTTCTCCTCCTCCTTCTTCTCAGCTCTCCCACCAGTGTGTGTGGCCCACCCAAGCAGGCGTCCGTTTGTCTCCGTCCGATCGTCAGGCGGCGTTTAGGCGGTCGGTGCTGAGGCCTCGCCTCTTCCGGCAGTGGCGGTGTTTGAGGCGGACGGAGGACAGGGACATCCCAGCGCAGGCTCGCCTGGGGGGATGAGGAGCGAGGAGGTCCAGCAGAGACGGAGACAGAAAAAGGTGGAGAGCGGTCCTCGTTAGAAGGGCAACAAGATCTGCAGTCACACACACACACTCACTCTCTCTCTCTCTCTCTCTCTCACACACACACACTCTCTAACACACACACACACACACACTCTCTAACACACACACACACACACACACACACACACAAAAACACACACACACGCGCTCTCTCTCTCTCTCTCTCTCTCTCTCTCTCACACACACACACACACACACACACACACACACACGTGAACCACGACTAACAACGTGAACGTTTTGATCATGCGTGTGCATTTAATGTTGCACTTTGTTGTTGGTCCTCATTGTTCATTCATTCACCGCTCACGCCGCCACCACTACCATTACAGTAAAGCAGCGTCTCTCTCACGACACCAGACGCTCCTAGTAGCTTCATGCTACCTATGCTAACCTTAAATGCGTTGCGACCGGTGTGTGGCCTCTGGTTTGACGTTGAAACAGCGCGGGGGGGTTTCTCCTCCTCTAGCGGGTCTGTGGTCCTTGGTTGTTCCCGAGAGGAGACGGTGCGACCATGTTTGTTTTACCGACTCGCGGCCAAGTTGTAAACACTCCCGGCGGCCATGTGTTCCGCTCGGAAGTATCGCGATGTTTGGCGCGATGACGATAGTGATGACGCAACACCAGACGCACTCTCAGGGTAGGGTCGTTTCGGAAGTGTATTATAATGTCAGAAATATATCGTCTGATATTGATATACCTGTATTCGTTTTGTTTGGTGAAACTATGGCTTGGAAACAATTGTATTGCGTAATTATTCTGTAGTTAAGAGTTCCTTTATTTTATGCTTAGCTCAGTCTAAGGTGCTTTGTGTGTACTATTTTATCTTGTTTTGTTGATTTGATGTTATTTTATGTAAAGTGTCGTCGAGTACCTAGAAAAGCGCTTTTAAATAAAATGTATTATTATTATTGTTATTTTAATGTAAAATAAAATTATTGTATATTTATTCTATGCGTGTAGCCTTTTATCAGTGCACAGGCAAGGATACAGAACTGGAAACACACTGAGTCAATCTCGGTTAAATGCCATTTTATTTAATATTTTGTGTACAAACAAAACCCAAACTACGGTATGTACATATTTTTTTGTCCATTTTCCAGGTTCTGCCCTCTGTGGTGTTTTTCTCCATCATCGCCCAATCAGCTCGCCATCCAATCACAAGCCTGCGCCTTTGTGACCGGTTAGCAACACTGGAAAATGGAGCAAAAAAAAGCTACTGTCTTCATTTCAAAAAGGAAAAGCAAGAAAAAAAACAAAAAAAACAATGGAAAAATGCCACCCATAACCCTCTCCCGAATCCAAACTTAACAGGGGACCGCTTGCTGTGGGAGCCCAAACTATGCTGGCTGAACGTACAAAGTATTGCGTTAACGCGGTACAGACAGCACATGTTGTTAGCCAACGAACAAACGGCCCCCAGTTTAAACGCTTAGTTTCCCCCGTCTCCTTGCCCAATCAAAAAAATTATAATTTGTCAAGGTGATTTCAAACTTAAATTTGTCAATTGTTTCGAAGAACATTTTTCATTTCGCCGTTCCAGGAATTTCTTCTTTTCTAAAGGCATGTCGCGAACAAATACTTTACAGAACTGAAACTTACTAGGAGAGACGGAAACTAAAGAAAAAATTAAAGAAATAAAGAAAACAATTACATTTACATTATTTACAAAGAACAATGCTCAGGTTTATATCTAGCAAGCGCCTCTGCTTGTCCGGGTTTTGTTGCAGTTATTGTCGTGTGCGTTTCAATGACAGGTGTGAGATGTGAAAGTGACCGATAACGTGTGTGTGTGTGTGTGTGTGTGTGTGTTTGTGTGTTTGTAGGATGTGCAAGTGACTGAATGAGTCGTGTGTGTGATTATTTTACCACGGAACCTACGTGTAAATCTGTGTGAAAACCAACAAACTAAACGGGACTAAATGTCCCGTTGAGAAGTCTCTTGCCATTTTGTTAAGATTTTTTTGTACACATTATTATTATTATTTTATACAACAGTTCAGGTCGGCCGGTGTCTCTGCCAACCGAGATGTTATGACATGAAGTCCACCGAACACAAACCCGCCCGCCGACCCTTCCCCAAGTCTGCCCCCTAGTGTTGGGAAGACCTCCACACAAAACGACACCCATCCTCCACACACGTCTCCGGGGTCGAGGAGGAAGAATTCGAACCCATCCTCAAATTGAAAAAAAAAACAAAACAAACAAACAATAAAGACGTCCGTTCTGCTCTTCGCAGCTCCTTCGTTCCGGACTCGGCCCCCCGGTTCAAGTCCCCGAGACCTCGACTAGCACCATCATAGATGTGGCCGGTCTTGACAAAGCCAATGATTAGTCCGGTTCAAGGTCAACACGTCGGGTCTTGGGGTGAGGGTCGGGTGGTCTTCGGTTTTAAAGGAGGAGGATAGGGGCTGGGGGGGGCAGGGTAATACCAGGGCGGTCAGTGGCTCTTCTTAAAGGGCGGCTCGCGTCTGTACAACCACGCTAGGAACCCTGTCAAAACAAAACATACACAGAGAACAACGCTTAGAAGAAAAATGTATTGGGGACAATTAACCAACATCAAACTGGAGCGGTTACTTCAAAAGGGTGCTGTAGGTAAGTTTTGAGAGTTGTAAAGAGAGCAGAAAAGAGCACCATTTTAAAAATGAAAAACCAAAAAACATGAGTTTGAAGTGTTGCACTTTACACACCTATGATTGGGCCGGTCTCTAACTGGTCAGAAATGAGCAAGGAGCGGTCTCATACTTAGATGGAAGGATGAGTATATGAAGTGATGGATAATAGGCGGCAACACACACACACACACACACACCTATATTTTCTAATGCTGTTAGTGTAAGTTGCATAAGGACCACACATTATTATACGTGTATAGAATTTGCAACTTGTATCTGTGTTTGTATGTCTGGCTCGTACTTTGATATTCTGAGCTTAGTATTGTCACACTTATCTCCTTTGTATTCTAGCAACCAGTTAACTTAGCAATTGGTATGCTTGAAACTCGTTCTTGTGAAATCCTTACTCTACTGACGGTGGTTTAGTGTTGCACTTTCTCCTAACAAATGTACTTTTTGTAAGTCGCTTTGGACGAAAGCCCTCAATGTAAATGTAAATTGGGCCGGTCTCTAACTGGTCAGAAATGAGCAAGGAGCGGTCTCATACAAAGGCAGGCGCGCAAGTCAACCAGAGCAGACATTCTGACAGCGCATTTCACTCACTAATAGCCGACGGATGGCTATGGCATGTTTCTAACAAATTACACTCAAATGAAAGCCCTTAAAACATACCTACAGCACCTTTATCACCAATGAGTGATTTTAAATTAGGCAAATTCACACCGTTATCAATCTAGAAAAAACGAACAAACAACAAAACTCGTCTCACCAACATCAAGGCTCCTTTCAAGGCTAGTCCAATCACGTTTCTCCGGGCAGGTGAGGCAGCAGCAGCAGGAGGTACCTGGACCCACCTCACACCTTCCAATCCCGCCCCCTCTCTCTCTCGTCCAGTTGCTCTTCCGCTGGTCTGTCGAAGGAGGACGAGTCACCTAGGCATGGGGGCAGCCTGTGTGGTTGTAAATGCAGCGTCCCTTCTGTCGAGCGACCCCTCAATACGGTCAGTCGGGTCATGCTCTCCATCGGGGACCGTGGTGGGGCACTGCAGCATGTCCCCAAAACCCTTCAGTCTAAGTAATGCTCCCTCGTCCTCTCTTTCATTCTTTCTCTCGCTCGATCGAAGCAGGGAAAGACATGTAAAGCGAACCCCCTTTGCAAAAAGTTGTTTATCGGAGACTATAAATCTAAAAAAGGGGTTGGTTAAGTTGAAGAACATTCATTTCTTTCAATGTCTCATGAATTTTCCTTCATACGTTCTTCGTAATTTTTTTTCTCACCCTCTACTACATCTCCCATCGTCTCTTAGAGGTTATTAAAAAAATACGTCTATGTACAGGAGGTGAAAGAAGACACACTTCTTTAAGTCTTTTTCTTCTCATAAAGATTGGGAATATCTTGTTTTTGTATTTTTTCCAACAATTTTTTTTTCTCTCTTCTTTTTGACGAAGTCCCAAGCTGTTCAACCTCCTGTTTGATTTCTGTTAATTGTGCTCCCCGTCCCCAAATTGGTACCTCACAGCTTGTCTGAACAAAAAGTGCATAGGTGAGTTGTGGAGGGCAGGGCGAGTGCCTTCGTGAGGGGGAAGGGGGAGGCGGTGGTGGCAGGGAACGCCATCATAACCGCCACCCTTCCATCGCCCCACTCGATGACTGGCTTCAGCTCCGCACTCTTCACAAAAAAAATGAAGACAATCTTTGATTTTTTTTTTTGCCGTTGTCCCCTCCCCACACAGCTCCACTGTTGATCGTTAGGTCTCTTCATCATCCTGCTCCTCCTTGTCAGACGACCAAGGCGCACACAGAAGTCCAAAATATATATATATATATATATATATATATATATATATATATATATATATATATATATATATATATATATATATATATATATATATATATATATATATTTCTTATTGTCTTATTGGGATTCTGTGTCCTCTCTTTTCAAAGCGTCACCAGTCAATGTCTCGATGGCAGAAGCGCACTTGCAAAGCCCAACCCATGACAGGGAAAAAAAAAACAAGAAAAAAGTCAAAATAAACAAACAAAGTAAAACTCCACCCAGGGTAATCCATGTGGGTTGTAAACGACCACAGCTCTAGTATGGAATAGAAAGTCCTTTCTTTGAATTAAATCGTCACTGTTAGTACGACCAGGATTGTAGAGGCAGTATGTTCAACTGTTATCAGTCGCCAGTTTTTTATTTTTTTTTCTTCCTTCTTTTTCCTTTGTAAAAAAAAAAAAAAAGAGAAAGACCTTGCATGTCTTTAAGCTTTTTTTTGTGTAGGTTTCCATTTTTGAAATCTTTTGACAAAAGAACAAAAAAAATATATCTGGTATCAGCACGGTTATCTTGCCATATTTTTTGGAATACATTCAATATTTTCTTAAGAAAGAAATAATACAAACGCACTTCACCTGGCGGTAATCAAAGAAACAAAAAAATAAGGAAAAAATTAAAATCAAAATAAACAACAAAAATAGCAGCCCCAAGTGCTCATCTTAGTCCAAATACTTTTTTTAAACTTTGTATATAATGTATATATTCATATATATTTTTCATTAAAAAAAGAAAAACTCGTCATTATCAAATTGCAACAACGAAGTAACACAGTATGCGAACATCACATGCACCCTCACGTGCACACGCGCACGCGAAGATGCTGTATTCTCTTTTTTTTTTCTCTTTTATCGGAAACGTCAGAACGCTCGACTTCTTTCATTCACAAGTTCGAGAACTGACGAAAGGCAACGCGATCGCACACCAGAAAACAAAAAAAACAAAAAAATAAACAGACAAGACTAACCTTCTCACGGACCCCCCCCCCCCTCCCAGAATTGACTAGAAAATATTTACGATATAAAGTCACGTACATTTGTTTTTTTTTTTTTACATACGCTGTGCTCAGCACCGACACAGATCACACACACACACAAACACACACACACACGCACACTCGCTCTCTCAAAAAGGTTAATGTCTGAATGGCCACTCAACCTATCCAAGTTCTTAGGCACAAATGTGCATTCATACGCATACAAAAAAGGGCATGCACACCCCCTCTCCATCTCACACACACACACACACACATACACACGTGTACCTGTAGTCTTAACTAAATTCTACAAACAGTAAATGAACACAGGCGCACGCACTCTGGCATCTCAGTCTCACACACACCATTAACGCACTAAATAAAGTCCCTCATGATTCACCCAGTCCACCAGTCCTCTCAGGTTCCTGGGGACAGTTGCCAGAGGGGGGGAAAGGTTGGGGAGGGGAGGGAGGATAGGGAAGGGGACATACAAACTAAAGTGGTGGTTCGACAATCGGACGAGCGTGAAGAAAAAGCTAACGTTAGCAACCGACTCGCTACGTCTAGGGGAGGGCTGGAGAGCTGGTGAGAAAAAGGATGTGTTGTGCAATTGCCCCCTCCCCTCTGCTGCATTCATCCATCCATCCGTTCACTCAGTCACTCGATCCCCATGCATTCAAAGCAATGTCCCCCCCGCCCACCCCTTCCCCAGATTGGTGTAAAAAAAAAAAAAGACAAAAAAAAAGATGGGGGACACACATTCTACATGAGAATACAAAAGAATTAATTGAATGAAAAGACAAAAAAACAACAAAATGGCCTCTTATGGTTCATACATCTTGGTAAGCAATGAAATAAAACACTACTTGTGTTTCATTTATTACTAGTACTTGATCACACACACCAACCATCACACAACTGCTCGCGCTCAGTCAGTCACTCTCTCACACACACACACACACACACGCACACACACACACAAAAATATCTCTATAACTAACCCCATTTGTTTTACATTTTTTTGTAGTTTTTTTCTCATATTTTTTTAGGCAAGTGCAAATCTTCAAGTTTTTTTATAATCCATTTTTCAATAGCTTTAACTTTTATATATAAATGTAAAAAAAAATGCTGAACAAGAGAAATATCAACAGTGTTTGTTTTTTTTTCTTGTTTGAGAAAGGATTTGCTTTCTGATAAGGTTTCAACCAAACAAGGTCCCCCTGAAAAAAAATCGCCCGTCGTCTGGACCATCCGCACGCACGTGAAACTCACCCTCCGCCCCTTCCAGTTCCCATCCCCGTCCATGCACGTGGAGGGGGGGGGGGCCCGCTGTGCACAGCTAACACACGCACGCACACGCACGCACACGTGCGCGCGCTCACACACACACACACACACACACGACACATGTGCATTGATTCCGAACAAAAACGAAAAATAAAAAAAAAACAATAAAACAACGAACCCTATTCAAATCCCATCTCAATAAAGTGCATTAGATCAGTATAAGGTGCTTATTCTTTTTTTGAGTGCCAGAGGATACCATCTTTCTGTAATTCACTCCCGCCCTCCCCTACCCCCTCTCCCCCTTCTCCCCCACGCTCAAGTGACTCACCCAGTGCATCACAGAGCCCTTTTTTTCATTTCAACAAAACTACAAGATGAGGAGGAGGAGGAGGGTGAGGCAGAGGAGTTTGCACCGCCTCACCCTTTGACCTCCCCACTTCCCTCACCCCCCCACCCCACCCCAACTCCCGGTGTCCCCCAGCAGTGCACATTCGTCATCTGGTTTGTCTGATTAAAAGACAGGAAGGCCTCAGGTAGCTATTGCTGCTGCTGCTGCTGCTGCTGCCGCCGCCACGCGGCCTCAGTAATCCTCCAGCTCCATCTCATTCATGCTCAGACACTCGCTGTTGTGGAATGAGTAGCCTGTAGGGAGTGAGCGAGAGAGAAATTTTGAAATCAATAAACTCATTTTTTGTTATATTTTATTACTGATTTATTTAGTAAGTAGCCGTGTAATAAGCATGATAATGTGCAGCGAACTGCTCATTGCGAAAATAAACCCCTTCAGGGTGAGACTCAGTCCTGTTATATTGACCGGCTCGCAGTTCATTATCCCTTTCATAATTAACCACATAATATAATGCTGTGTCCCGTACCTAAGATGCTGGGGTCAGAATGCAGCATCATGGGCTGTTTCTTCTTCATCTTCCCTCCCTGGTTGTCATAGAGACCAGCCTTGCCCATGTGGGTGTTCTGGAACATCGACTGCATTCCCCGCATGGAGTCCTGGGCGCGCCGAAAAGTGAGCAAGGGGAGGAGCCGGGGTGAGAGACAATACATTAGAGTGGATTAAAGGAATAAAGGTCACTGTGGCAGTCAATAGTCAATGTGTAATAATGCATATGTCCACTGGCCTTACAGTAGGTTTAATGTTTTATCTGTATAGAGGAGGAGTTTACCTGCAGTGGGAAGTTCATGTTCAATCCAGCAACTTCCTTTGATAACTGGTGTAACAGAAATAAGACAGAAAAATAAGTCATTTACACGTCACTAAAATGTAACACTAATGACAGCATGATCTTGCCAAGGCTAGTCTTAGGGTTTAGACTTAAGCATTTAAATAGAAAACCACCGTTCTCATAGAAACGGTTGCCATGGTAAAAGTGTGATTGGTATGTATGAGAAGCTACTGCCTTTAATGTTTGACACCAGGAACTCTGTTTTTTTTTTTACTTAACTTCCTGCACATATTAAACACTTGGAAACAAAACACATCCATCCCACTCCAATAGTAAAATACTGCATTTTGTACAGCCGTACCATTCCAACAGTAAAACATTACTGGATTTTCTACAAATAAACTACTGTCAGTACTTCCTTCTCCACTGATTTCCAAGACCAACTGTCACCAACAATTAAAAAAAAATAACATCATTTCTGGTTCGTAAGTAAAAAAACTAATAGTCATTAACTATTGTGTATTATATACAGGGTATCTGCAGGAATCATAAAGATGAATTTACTACCTTTTACTACCTTTTTTACTACCACCAAAATATTTTTTACTACCAACACGACGCGGCCGGGGGGCTGGGGGTTGGGGAGTATTGAGTAGAGTTAAAAATGATTACAGATTGATTCAAGTGCCAATTTGGTGTAAATTGACCCACAGTCCTGTATAAGCTCACCACATGCAGTCCATATGGATAAAGATTTGGAGCAACACCTCTTCACAATTTGTGTTCCAAATTGTCCCATTGTTTTTTCCTATGTACTGCGTTTTATTTGGTTTTAACATCTGAATGTTAGTGAGAAGAAAAGATGGATGAAAAAAAAAAAAAAAAGCCCCGGTGACGGTCTGGAAGTGCGGATTAATAAATACTTCTTTTTTTTTTAAACAGCGGTTAAAAGCTAGCTTGTGTCCGGGAGAGGGCTGCTCTCCTCGGACACATTACTCTGAAGTCCCGGTGACGGTCTGGAAGTGCGGATTAAAAAATAAATAAATAAAAATAAACAGCGGTAAAAGCTAGCGTGTGTGTCCGGGAGAGGGCTGCTGTCTTCGGACACATTACTCTGAAGCCCCGGTGACAGTCTGGAAGTGTGGATTAATAAATACAATTTTAAAAAAAACAGCGGTAAAAGCTAGCGTGTGTCCGGGAGAGGGCTACTCTCCTCGGACACATTACTCTGAAGCCCCGGTGACGGTCTGGAAGTGCGGATTAATAAATAAAATAATGCGAGCGCGGTACAGCGGACCTGAACCGGTTGTGATGAGACTTGTTTAGCAGAATGCGGAAGTATGTTGCGCATAACCCTTAGCATCGTATACTTTCATTTTAAGCTAGAATTTTTCTTTTTCTTTTTTTTCAGAACAAATATTATATGGAAACTCATATATGGATGTGGTGACTTTTTTTTTTACTACCAAGTGAAATTACATTTACTACCTTTTACTACCTTTCAAGGGCCTTAATTTTGAAAAAAAAAATTACTACCTTTTACTACCCCGCGGGGACCCTGTATATAATTAAAACCAAGGACAAAAAGAAGAAGAGGAAGAGGTAAAACCAGCCACTTCCTTATCTTACACATTTGTGGTAACATGGGGGCAGCATATTCTACTGGCTTAGGGTGTTTTGGCCCCCAGCTGGTTTTGGTTCAAACCCCAATGTCCTCCATCTACCTGTAGGCATCTGTGACCAAGACACCCAACCCCCTCTCTGCTCCTTCAGCACACGCTTCTAAAATGCACTTCAAATCTCTTTGGACAAAAGCATCTGCTGAAATTTTGACTGAGCGGTATCGTATACATACGATATTCAAACCACAGAAGACGAGAGAAAGCAAAACCCTCTGCCCACCTGTTGCTGCTGTCTCTGTTGGTTAGCTTTCTGTTTGGCACGGCGCTCCAGGAACTGTTTGGCGAACTCTTTGGCTTCCACGGTGTCCCCTAGGTAGGACCTGATGAAGTCCAGCACAGCGTAGGGAGACTCCACCTCCTTCAGGTACGCCACGATGGTGGCCACTATTTGGGGGGGGGGGGGGGAGAAAGCACACACACAGACACACACACAAACATTAGTCAAGGGCTTAAAGGGAGCCACAGGTTACAGTATTCAAATATAACCCCCCAAAAACTCTTGGGAGATAGCATAAAGGGCTAATGCAGTGGCTTGTTTTCTTACAGTAGCACTAAAGGCTGAAGTGTCATGCTACCTTTGGTTTCATAGCAAAAAAAGTTAAACTTTAAATTCAACAAATCAATTAATAACGTGAGTAAACCTTGACACCAAAGTGATATTCCACTTTGACCACTTCACATCCTTGGCATCAACTAGTTGGTAACCCAACAATGTTTCTCTTTCAACACAACCTTTCAGAAGGAAAATAAGTAATTTCAACCCCTTATATCGTATCCAAAGCTCCAGGCACATTAACTAGCCATTTGCACCATTAAAAAAAAAAAAAAATGGCAGTTTGAAAAAGTAAACGCATACTTTTCAAACTGCCATCAACTGCTGGTAACCAAAATGGTTTCCATTGTAACACCTAGGGGTGTCCCTAACTAAGAATTTACATAGTCGAATCTCATTCGTCAAGTCTATTTGCCTATAGTCGACTGATCGTCGAATCATGTTTTTTTTGTTTTTTTTGCTCATTGATCCATAGTCTCATAGTCTCGGCAATTCCTCATTCGCCCTCTCACGTCTGACCGGTTCGAAATTATATGGCTGTGGGCCATCATAAATGTTAATTGTGGGTCTTGCCACAATTAAAGAGAAATAAGAAATAAAGCCTTCGCGCCGTTGCATGTTGTTATTGAGACTAAAACAGGTTTGTTTTGCCAATGTTTAGTAGCCGGCCCAGGGGGGGGGGCGTCTCCCTCACGTGACGTCATCGCCGAATTGCGTTAAAAAGAACTGTTACTACCAAAAACTACAAAAACTGGACTAACTAATTAATAACTAACTCATTTTGGAGATATTTCTAACTTTATATACATATCTTGAGTGCTTTATGTACCCATTAATCAACATTGGTGTTTAACCTGCACCACGGCCTTTAAACAATTTCGATTACAATTTCGAGGCCATTCGGCGGCGGTGTGTTTTGGACTTCAAGTCCAAAACACACCGCCACCGAACGGCACGCGTCAAAACAGCTGCCCCTATTATTTTCTATGTGCACCCCCACACCGGCGGCAGCAGCAACGCGTCGCCCCGCTACACTTCACGCCACTGTCCTATTTCACAGCGTCGCCGCGTGTCAAATGCCGCCGAAAAGGCGTTTTTTTCCTTTTCTTTTTTTCCCCTTCTGCTCCGGAGACGACTATATTCCTGTTGACGCGCCGCAGCGCGACGCTTCCTATGTGTGCTAGGGGCGGCACTTGTGTCAAAGACGCGCTGCGGCAGCAGTGTGTTTTGCACTTGATATTTATATAAAAATAGGGCTATATATGATTTATTGGGAGAAATAAACTATATGTAAAATCAGACATTCAGCACCGCCTATAGCCTGAATGGAATGATCCTGTGTTTTTTTCGACTAAGAGATTGGCAGTCGAATCAGGCTCTTTCGATCGAATCGTCGACTATTCGGGGTCACCCCTAGTAACACCAGAACAAGGCGGGGGCCTACCATCCAGCGAGGAGGAGGAGTTGTTGGTGGAGGTGTTGAGGGCGTGCAGCATCTGTTCACACCAGGTGGTGAAGCCATCCTGGGGCTTCATGCCCTGCAGCAGCTTCAGCAGCTTGTCCTCGTCCTCCGTCCGCTTGCGGCGCATCAGGTACTGGTCACTGGTGGAGGAACACGACGGAGGTTAGGAACGTGGTTAGGAACATTTTAGAAGACAACCGAACGCTTCTGTTGGTTGTGTTGTGTGTTTTAGTTGGTGTCGATCAAACCCAGTATACTGAGCCCTCCATTAGAGACGCCAAACTTGCTGGATCCATCAAGGGTTGACGAGAGATTTATGAAATCACTTTTAATGGCTGCGCAATGCTGGATAGCACACCTGTCAGAGTGACGCTACCCGCAAGATTAACCATGGGATTCATAATTTAATACATTCAATTTCCCATCATGTTTAATGTCAAATACTCTGTATAAGGTATTACCAGACAATCGATATATTTAAATATTGAGCAAAGTTGACAACAATCATCATAAATCCTTTCCATGTCGTTGAGCAGCAGTGCAGTTGGGATATCAAATAAAGCGACAAAATAAAAAAGGCAGGAAAAATTAAATTGCCATAATTCTGAGCCATTTTGTCCCACCACCCGGCTTGCTGCACCTGAGCGACGGGCTGCTGCGGCTGTTCTTCATGCCCATGTTGTTGTTGCCACGGAGACCGGCCTGGTTCTTCACCGCCTCGTCCCACATGCCCATCCCGCCGGAAGACACTCCACCGGGAGCCTTGGAGTCCATGCCGCCCGGGCCGCCCCACATGCTCACACCGTCAGCCCACTGGCCTCCCATGGACGAGCTCCCCATCGGCATGCCAGAATGCTGGGAGAGACAAGACAGTCAGACTACACACCTGCATCTGGTGGCTGTTGTGGCCAACATGTGGGGTCTTATGGGTGTCATTGTAAAACTGAATAGCCACATTCATGTATAGAATCTAAAAGTACATCCTTGTTTTTACGAGTGCACTTGCTTACATTTTGTATTTATTTTTTTAAATCGATGTGTAGAAAGTAAACAGTCAAAGAAGACATTGTAAAGAGAGTGCTAAACTCAAGTTTTATTCTGAGTTTATATCATCATGCTAAGTTAAGGTTTTGTCGTGAACAGCTTAAATGAATCAAATCAACCATATGAATTAAACTTCACATAGAAAGCGAAAGTATAGTCTTAAAGTCTATGTGTATTTCGTCCAGTATTCACCCTGTCTCTCTGCTGCTGGACCCGCTGCTGCTTGAGTATGCGCTCGGCCTCCTGGTGCATCTCCAGCAGGGTAAGAGCCGGGGGCTTTCCTGACTTGGCCATCCCAGAGGAGGCCCCTCCCCAGCCTGAGCCACCGGCGCTGGGCCCCTGCTGCTGGGGGGCCTGCTGGAGTAACTTCATGATGAGGTCCTGGAAAAGGAGAGCAGGACATTCAAAGACCTGATATCAAAAACAATTTTTTTTGTAGCTTTAAAAGTAAACTGAAATTTACTTTCGGAGCAAATTCACACACACACACACACACACACACACACACACACACACACACACACACACACACACACACACACACACACACACACACACACACACACACACACACACACACACACACACACACACACACACACACACACACACACACACACACATTTTTTAAGCCTGAAGTCTGGTCTAACCTGCTTGCGCCTGAAGAGATCCTCCTCCTCCCTCCTCTTCTGCTCCTCCTGCCTCCTCTTCTCCTCCCGCCGCTTGCGCTCCTCCTCCTCGCGCTTCGCCCTGAGTTCAGCGTCTCGTCTCTCCTGCTGGAGCTGAAACACATGGTGGGGAGGGGGGTGAGGTTTTAGAAAGGATATCCCAAATGCCGGCGCCTCATTGGTTGACGTCTTGTGGTGCTCGCAGCTGATTGGAGCCCACCATTTAAGGACAACTTTAACATACCAACTGTAAAAGTCCAACATTAACATACCAACTGTAAAAGTCCAACATTAACATACCAACTGTGTCTAACTGCAATTTTTTACGATTTAATTTAGAACATGTTAAATTCAGTGACGATGTGTCGGGCTACATAACAGATCCTGACTCAGAATTCTTAAATTCTATTAACATTTTTATTATGACTAACACTTGGTTGGCCATAATAGGTCATTCCCAATATAAACCACTGGGGGGCGGCTCAAGTCACCTTTTGAAGCTGTTCGAGAGTTGGAACCTGAGTAGAAGAATTCATTGTTAAGTCCCAAAGACTGGCTTCTCCGCCTGAAAATAGGAGAAGAACAACAGGTTATTTGTGCTGTGTGATACTACAGTGATGTAACATCACAGGAGGAGACGCGTCGGTGCTGGAACGTACCCGACGGCTGAGAAGCTGAGGTATGCATGTCCCACATGGACCCTGTATCTGGCACTGACATCGACCTGTTCATCGAAGGCATCATACCCTGATCACTGCACCTTGACAAAGACAGACACACACGCATGCACACCACACAGACACACAAAACAAACAGAGGGACACAAACACACACAGACAAAACCAGAATAAATTAACAACAAACAATCTTCCAGGAACCTTGTTTGACACATGGGCCTCTTCTCACTATTCAGGTACAACACACAACAAAACAAAAAATGCCTCACGTGCAACGTGCACACCTCATATATGTGCCTCACGTGCACGCCTCACGTACCTGTTGATGAGCTGGAAGAGCTGCTGCTGCTGCTGAAGCTGCTGATAGATGGCTGCAGCGGCTGTCAGCTCCTGCTGTTTCTTCAGACGCTCCTGCTCGAGGTTACCCTGCAGAAGGAGGAGAAGGGGATGAGGAGGAGGAGGAACGAAGCAGATTAGATGAGAGAGGAGAAGCAGGTGGAGAAGAGAGGAGCAGGAGAAGAGGGAGGAAAACATCAGCTTTGTGTTGCTGCAGTGCAGACTGCTAATTTAGTAGCCAACAATATTTCTAGTGATATCCAATGACAGCATTGTAGCATTTAAAAATCAATGCGCATGTCTAACTCACCGCCCCAGAGGCCCTCTGCGTAGTCTGTGGGCGTTGCGGCGGCGGGGGCTGCCTCACCAGCAGCGGAGGCGGTGAGGGTCCTGGGACGAAGGGCACACGCCCCCACATTTTGATAACGTCGCCGAGTGGCTGGAAGCCCTCGTCGCAGCCACGCTTCACCAGCAGCGTCATGGTGAAGTAGCCCGCCTGGAACCACTCACACATCTCCACGGTGGTGAAGGGACCTGAGGAAGAGAGAGGTTGAGAGATGTTTACACTTTCTTTGTGGAGTACTTTTCACTGTATATACATTTTTAGATTGTGTTTGTATTGTATTTTGACTACCTTTACTTTTTATGGGCTTTGGTAGTATAAATGTACGTTTCCCATGCCAATAAAGCCCTTTGAATTGAACTGAGACGCAGCGAGGGAAAGAAAGAAGAGACAAACACAAGGGAAACAGACTGCTATGAGAGCTACTACTCTGACTGTACTGGTACGTTCACAGCAAGTGGGACGTTTCAGAACTAGGAACGAGACCAAATGCTGGGCTGGCTCAAAATAGCCCATCTCCAATTTCCACAAGATTGACTGACGTGTTTAATGCAGGCAGAACACTTGCAGCTACTGTCTGGAGAAAAACAAGTTAATTAGCAGTTATTTTATTACCCCTGATAAATATGGAAACCATTTGTCGGAGACCACTATTAGATAAGGACCACCAATGGTTGGACACCGTCATTGGTTAACCTTTTCATCACTAGGCCTACTTCTCAGGTATTGGCCTGAAATTAACATACCCAAACTGAACAGACTATATCTCCACAACTACAAGGGCTTTTAAGTTAATCTAGTATCAAAGTATCTTAACATACTTTACTTAACATAAAGATAAAACCTGTGAAATAATCAATGTGGATGCTACTGGATCCGAGTGAATAAAGCTAGAAAACAGAATAAATGGAAGATTTAATTTCTGCCTGAAATAAATGTAATGTTTTAGTGTGAATAACACCTACTGCATTATCAATTGGTATCCCAATAGCACTATAGGGCCCTAGCACAACATCTGATGAGGGCCTGGGTCAGGATTTGATGCCAATAAAGTGAAGTAGAGCAAAAATAGAGGTTTTAGTAGAGATAGGTTTAGGCGGAGTTTCCAAATCAAAACAATAAACCCAATGCAAAAATGAGAATACAAACGTGATGAGACACAAACAGGTGAATATGGTTCAATTGTAACATTTGACCCCTCTATTGAAAGGTCAGGGACAATAGAGTTGAATGACACTGAGCCCAACCATCGCAATTGCACAATACGGCCACCAGATAGCGATAAAGAATGTCCGTTCTGGTTGAAGGCAGTGGACCTATTTCTTGTGAAACCCTCTCTTACCTACTATACATGATTGTAAACGTGATTGGGAGGTTTCAAAGTGTTGCCCAGACACTGGATTATTTGTTTATGGTGGTTTTAAGTGATCAAACACAACTTTGATGACAAAAACAACAAAAGGTAAGACATCATTTGTGATCGTTACTCGAAAAAGAGAAGTTTGTTTTTTGATCATTTGTGGCCTCTAGTTCTGTGAGTTTTGGTTGGTTTGGACTGTTGGAATCAGCAGTCTCAGCTTTCATATGATGTATAGGTTGTGTAGATAACATGTCGGGAAAAAGATCACTATTACTGAAATACATAACTCTCGTGTTACATGCTCATTCTTTTGTTTGGAGTTGGAATTGTGTTTCATTTAGCTGGTTATGATAGACTAAAAGTTGAGAATCTCATTCTAGGGGTATATGACATGACTGCTTTCTCACATGTTTAAATACCTTACAAAGTCTTTGATTTCAGGAGGGGGCATGTCTGCCCATATACGGGTGGTCTCGGAATGAAGAAGTTAAGGACCAACATTGGTCATTGGTTAAGGACCACCATAAGTCATTGGTTGGGGACAACCATGGGTCGGTGAGCACCAGGCTGGGCCAGTACCTTGTATCTCCCCCTGGGGGTCCTTGTAGAACCACTTCTTGGC
>JAOPHQ010001580.1:0-29408 GCA_030340625.1 Merluccius polli | reverse complement strand
ACAACACACCACACACACCACACACACACACACACACACACACACACACACACACACACACAACATCCATTATGTTTCAAATATTGTCTGTGTTTTTTTTCTCTGCTACATAAACCATAGGGGACACAGCAGAAATAAATTCAATGAAATAAAAGATCCCACTGGGAATCCATCCAAAACCAGTAGAGCGGTTTATTGAGAAATAACAGTCGGACGAGTCAAAGAATCAATAAGAGGTCAACTTTTTGGAATTAAAACAGTGTGCTAAGAATAAGATAACAGGGGGAAACTGAACGGCAGACATGCAGGGAGAGAGAGAAATCGACAGAGAGAGAGAGAGACAGATAGACAGACAGACAGACAGACAGAACGAGTAATCATTAGGTGTGTGTGTGCGGCCAAAAAAAACAAGCACTGGGACTACACTAAGCCCCCCCCCCCCCCCCCCCCCCCCCCCCCATCCCCCCCGTTCCTTCGTAACAAAAGCAGTTAGCGTGGAGAGGGGGGAGAGAAGGAGATGATGAGGGTCTTTTAAAATCCCTCTCCTTTCTCTCCCCCTTTGTCTCTCTCTCGCTCTCCCCTCTGTCTTTGTTGGGTCTGGCAGTGAGCAGGCCAATTAACTAGCGGGCCAATTACCGAGCTCTCCCACTAATTACTCAACATGACAGGACAAGAGAGGCGGCCCGCAGAACGGAGGGGAGAACGGTGGAATGGTCGAAAAGTCCTGATTGTCCCTGAGAAAGAAAAAAATGCAAACGCAACAAGGAGAAGAGAGAGAAAGGGCGAGGGGACGAACAACCAAGAGCAGACACAGACAGAGAGAGAGAGAGAGAGGGGGGGAGAGAGAGAGAGAGAGAGAGAGAGAGAGAGAGAGAGAGAGAGAGAGAGAGAGAGAGAGAGAGAGAGAGGGGGAGAGAGACAGTGCATACAAAGAGGAGAAGAATAAGAAAAAAAGTCCTTCCTGGAGCATTAAAAGAAAGCCTAGCTTTCTCTTTTTATTCACATGGAACTCGTAAAAAACGGTTTAACATCTCATTATTCTACACTTAGCTTTTAACCAGTTTAACCGTTTACCTGCCGCTTCTCGCCGCTGTATCTGTGAGCAGATTTTTTTTTTTTTTTACTAACTCTACAGTAGCCATCAAAGGTCAATTCCAGATGACCATTACTAAGCAAAATCCCAAACTGTAAACCGAATATCTTCCAGAGCGACGGCCGTCCAGAAAAAGCAGACGACCGTGAAAACATTAAAGGGAAGGGGGCGAACATGTCTTTGGAAGATACGACACATTGGGTTTTGTGGCGAGAAAAATGTGGTATCTTTCGGGGATTGATTGTTTTGAATCCACCCCCCCCAAAAAAAAAAATATTTTCAGGGATATAAATGACTCCGCGCAAGTTCATTATTCACGAAGGCGGACCTACGCTCCGGAGAAAATAGGGGAAAGATCAGTTGAGGCCCAGCGTGGCGGTTTCATGCCGAGCCGAGCTTATTCCTTTTTATGAAAATAGATGTTCTGTTTTCGTAGGACGGGTATCAAGTATGTGACATGTTGGCTACACGGCAACCCGTTAAGCCTCCGGTCTACATGCTCGCTCTTCTGGGAAGCTAGGAGGAGACGGCTTGGACTTTATCTGTCATCTCTCCCCTCTCCGCAGATAGCCGGCCCTGTTGATCTTATCTAATCACATACTTGACGGAGACGGAGCTAGATTACACAGGGTTTTTGATACCGGCCCTTATTACGTGGAGGGATCAGCGCCGTTACACGCTTTAATTTTGTAAGGGAGGGGGGGGGGGAAGATAAGGAGAGGAGAAATGACAACATGAAATGAAACACACGTTTTTGGGGGGTTTGGGGGTATAGATTATGGGATATCAAATGTTTTGGGGGTAAATGTGTGTATGTTGGGATTCTGGGGGAGACAAAGTACAGAGAGACGCATGAAGAGAGAGAGCGAGAGAGAGAGAGAGAGAGAGAATGTGAGAGAGAGAGAGAGAGAGAATGAGAGAGAGAGATAGAGAGAGAGAGATAAAGGAAAGGGAGAGAGCGAGTGGGCAGGGGAGAACGAGACGCGAGTGAGAGACACAGAAAGAAGTAAAGAGAAGGGACAAAGAGAGAAAATTAGATAGAACGAGAGAGAGAGAGAGAGAGAAAGAAAGAAAGAAAGAGAGAAAGAAAGAAGAGAAAGGGAAAAGGAGAGGGAGACGGAGAGAGAAGGGGCGAGACAGTCGAGAAGAGGAGCGAGAGACAAGCAAGAGAAAAGAAGAGAGAGAGAGACAGAGAGAGATGGGGGAGAAGGGGAGAAAGGGAGAGAGAGAGACAGCAGAGAAGGGGGGAGAGAGAGACGGGGGGGGGGGGGGAGTGAAACAGAGAGTTAACCCATATCAGTTATAGCCCGGAGGCGTAGAGCGTTAACATTTTGTTAAGAAGTAGAGCTCCTCTGATCTGCCAATAAGGCCATCCTGAGGACACGCCCCCCCCCCCCCCCACACACACACACACTAAAACATACAACACACAACACACACACACACATACAAGTTAGAGGAATCCGTGAGAAATTGAGTTCTTGGAAGCGGCTCTTGTCAACAGACATCCGAGTCACTTTCTCACAATCATATTTGGCTTTTTTAGATGAACCGCTTGGATCCAAGATGGCCGTTTCTATCACAGGCCCCTGCCTTTCTGTCTGCTCCTGGCTCAGACAACCCCCGGTCACACACACATATACAACTGAGCTATTGTATCACTGGCACGGACCCACCGTTAGAGGGAGACTAATCTATAGATCTGTGTGTGTGTGTGTGTGTGTGTGTGTGTGTGTGTGTGTGTGTGTGTGTGTGTTTTGTGTCCGCGTGTCCTTTTATTAACAAATGCACTGATATCCCACTTGTAGAGTCTATGAGAGACGATGCATGCATGCATGTGCTTGTATGCACATGTGCATGTGTCATATGTGTGTGTGTGTGTGTGTGTGTGTGTGTGTGTGTGTGTGTATAAGCCCACTAGGTGCGTTTACATGTAACATAAGTGTCCAGATACCGTAGCACACGCAGACCACCGGGGAAGGCCTCGGCAGCAGAGGTGGCGGTGGATCGGACCCAAGATGAGGAGCCGAGCGGCAGACCTGCTTCCAGAAGTGGGTGGGGGGGGCTCGCTTCACTTTTTTCATTATAAGACGAACTCAAAACCTTCCCACTTTTTGGCGAGTGCAGGGGGGAGGGCCCGCGTTTGTCGGTTTGACCCCCCCCCCCCCCCCCCCTGCCGCCTCGCTCACGCCGGGTCAACGGGCCGTAGCGTCGAGAAAGAAAAAAAAAAAAAGAAAAAAAAAGAAGAAGAAGAAATACCCCCGCAGCTGTGTGTTTAAACCTCCTCTCTCCAAAACAAATTTCCTCGCGGCACAATGTTCACCTTGTCCTCCAGAAAGTAGTTTGTGCCCGGGAGACAAATTGCATGGTGTCAAAGATATTGTCTGTCCTGGCGGCGCATTGATGTGGCCAGTGTAACTTACCAGCGCACCGAGGCAGACAGGCTGCACTGTCGGTTCCATGGCAGCACAATGAGCGCTACTCATGTGGCTTTGGCCGGCGTATGAAAGGGGAAAATGTGATCCGCAGCTCCAGTGCATGGAAGACTGCCTCGGCCCCCATTGAGATTTGAGAATGCATGCTTCGCTTTTTTTTTTTTTTTTTTTGGGGGGGGTGGTTGTATGTATAGGATTCCTACAGAGTCAAAGAAGCGTTGCTGGACCTTCGGGCCGGGGGGAAGGGGGGAGGAGGAGGTATAGGGAGAGAGAGAGAGGGGGGTGTGTGCCTGCCTTCCCCCGGAGGCCGCCTCGTTTCGTCCCCTCGTTCGCGTCCGTCTCTCTCGCGCGTAGCGGCGTTTAACCAGATGTCAGCGCCCCGGCGATGTAAATCACGCGCTGTACTTACACCGTCGCCGTTTGATGTCGATAAGTGTTGCCGCCGCCGCCGCCGCCGAGTCGAAGGGTGCGAGCGACGCGTTGTGCCGGTGACCTCCGGCATACCTCGAATACGACGTTCCTCCCCGGAGGGGGCCGCGACCGGGTTCACGGCGAAAGAGGATGAGGTGCGGAGAACCGCAACGGGAAGGCTATGTCAATCTCTTTTTGCTCTCTCTCTCTCTCTCTCTCCCCTTCCCTCTCCCCCCCTCTCTCTCTCTGGCTCGCAACCTCGCCATTCTGCCGTCTCTCACACACCCCGCAGTTGCTCTGTAAAAGTCCAAGTCTATGTGCGGACAGAGGCGTCAGCAATCGAAACCCATAATTCACTTAATCTGCCGATTCTTTGGGTGGAAACCCAACTTTTCAATTTGTTGCCTTTTAGCTCGTGAGAGTTTCGCGCATAAGTGAAAACACGAAACGCGGGGCGGCGGCCAGCTGCAGAAGAAGTAAAAGAACACGGGTCGGGGGGGCCGGGGGACGGCCAGCAAACCCGACGTCTCCTCCCCAGAAGAAGAAGAAGAAGAAGAAGAAGAAAAAAAACTGGGAGCCGATGAAGGAATGGCCGTCGCATAAATTGATTTCCCTGTGGCGAGCGCGCGTCGGGTAATGGCTCTCCTGACACATGGTCTGGCGCTCGCACACACACACACACACACACACACACGAGAGAGCGGGGGCCCTCTGGCAAGCGCACCACCCTGGTGAAGCCAGGTTCAATTACTGGGGAGTATGAATAAGATGCAACAGCTTCAAGAGAAATCTTTCCAAACAGACAAAGAAGAGACTTGGCCTATTTCTCTCTCTCTCTCTCTCTTTGACTCTCCCTCCCTCTCTGGCTGTCGCTCTCCCTCTCTTTTTGACTGTCTCTCTCCCACCTCTCTGGTGTGCATGTGTGTGTGTGTGTGTGTGTGTATACATTGGTGTGTGTTGCTGTGTTCCAGTCCCTGTCTCCCTGTCAGCACCAGACAATTAGAGACCCTGACCCGCTCTCTCTATTCTCACAGGGTCCCGCTTACAAACGCATGGGAACGCTTTTGACAAAAAAAAAAGTGGCAGTTACCCCGCAGGAACGGCGTTCAATTCCCACTCACACACACATACACACACACACACACATACACACACACACATGCACACACATGCGCACGCACACATGCACACATATATATAGACATACAAACCTAGGATAGGTGACAGTTAGAAGGCTGTGTGTGTGTGTGTGTGTGTGTGTGGGGGGGGGGGGTTCACCTCCCCACGACCCAGGCAGTGAGGCATGCTGACCTTTGACCTCTCTCATTATCTGCCCAGATGCTGAAGTTTGTGTTGGGGTGATAACCCCTGAATCCTGACTCCTAACCCCAGGACTGTGTGTGTGTGTGTGTGTGTGTGTGTGTGTGTGTGTGTGTGTGTGTGTGTGTCTGTGTGTGTGTGTGTGTGTGTGTGTGTGTGTGTGTAAGCATGAGTTTGTGTATGTGTGTGTGTATGTGTGTGCGTGTGTGTGTGTGTGTGTGTGTGTGTGTGTGTGTGTGTGTGTGCGTGTGTGCGTTTGCATTATAGTGGGGGGAAATAAATACATTTTGGAAAAGAAATGGAACAAGAGGAAATTATACATTGGTAGAAACTGGCACTCGTACCCCTAACCCTGGCAGGGTTCGGGGTTCGATTCCCACCGGGCCCACCCATGCTAAGAAATGTATACACTCTATGGTATTGTAAGACGTTTTGGATAAAATGGCCTTTCATTATTGTTATTATTATATTAAAGAATACTTTGGATATTGTGGCAAAATAAAATTGCAGAAATGTATCCCCCCTTTTAAGCAACTGCTCAGCAAAGTTGGAGTCAAAATGGACGCTTCAGCATAAAAAGAGAGGTTTTTCGTTCCATCCGATGAAAGCGCTGTCTCCAATCCAAACACCGTCTGCAATCATCACCCGCCCTCCCCCCGCCCCCCCCGACCCTCACCCTCCATCCCCCCCCTTGTCCACCACTTCCTCCTCTCCTCCTCCTCCTCCTCACTCCCCCCACCCGCCCCCCCACCGGTCTGAACAGCAGCACTACTATAACATTTTCAAAGGTTTTAACATTCCTCTGTCGGATAACATGTGACCTGAGTGAATGATACGTTTGGAAAACTGCATTGTAAGCGAAGGAGGAGGAGGGATGTTCGTGTTTGCAAAAAAAAAAAAAAAGGAGACTAGCGGAAAAAGATAGACTTGGAATAATAACTTATTTTATGTATGGGATGTAGTGGGCCTGTGAAAATATGGTCTCCGAACCGAAACAAATGGATGTTTCACCTGTTCGAAAAAGACGTCTGCTGTAACGTAAACGAGTCTGCTGTGTTTGAATTGCACCCTGGGAAAATGTTCTGCTCCGTCAAACAAAATGTGGAGCGTTGCGCTGATGCAAATCACACAGTAAAAAAAATGCACGAAAAATAATACTAATCACAAACACTGTGGCTAAATGTGTTATTAACAGCGGGGGTCTGGGCCAGGATTTTTTTTTTTTGGCGGGGGGAGTTAAAAATAAACGTGATCTGAGTTGAGCTGTTGCTTTGGGTTTCCATTTGCCTCTTTCACAATGTGTGGTTTTCTGTGTGGGCCGGTGGCTGGCTCTGCCCTGCACACTGAATCACTTTAACACGGCCGCGCCGCTCGCTCCCCGAGCGACGTTTACCTTCCCCAGCGGCCCGGGCCACGCCTGCTCCACCAAAATATACAACGAGTGGAATTAAAACATTTTCTCTTGTGTAATTGCAGGGCAAACAGCAGTCAGGCTCCTGGGTTATATATTCCTTCTGGGAAGCAAATAGCCTCTGACAAGAGGGGAGGGCTCCCAACAAGTGTCTCCAAAGTGCTGCGGGCTTAACAAGTCCACATTTACATGACTTCTGGGTTTGTGCTTGGCCCAAAAAAACTATGCCTTCACCTCAATCCCCTCGCCGAGTGGAAGGACTCTCTCTGCGAAAGAGTTGTTGCAGCGAAGCGTGTCCTTATCCAAGACCATTCTTAGCCTAAGTGCTGCATCAACAACGCTGAAGCACATTTATGTCTTTGTGATTAATGATGTACAAATTTGTAACTCTCCTTGTATCCCTGCAGTGTCTAAAGTCTGCCCTCCTTGTGACAATGAACTGAAGGTGGACAACATCATGGAACATTACTGCGCCAGTGACTTTGGTAAGTACGAATGAAAAAAAAACATAATTTTGAACCTACACGTACGCGTGTGCACTCCCACACGCACACGCACACACACACACACACACACACACACACACACACACACACACACACAGGCATGCGCACACACAAAACACACACACACGTGCTTTCACTCATGCATGACACGAGGCACAGGCATTCCTTCATAATTTTTTGATCAACGACACTGCTGGGTTCATGTAACAATATATATATATATATATATATATATATATATATATATATATATATACTGTATATAACCTCTGTACATACTGTTCTACTCCATCAGCACTTTCTGAGCTTTCCTCACTTTCTTCTACTTTCTCCACACTGTACACGCTGTACTCAGTATTGAACTATTGCGCCGTGTTCGTGCGCGCCAATGGGTTTTGATCTATCCGACTCCACCACTGAAACAAGACTTTTGTACAATTGCATTGCAAGCCTTTAAAGTGAACGCAAAAGCTTCTCTGGATCCCTGGACTGCGATGATAAAAAGAATGATGGCTGAGGCCGTAATGGCCTTGGGAAAGCTCATTGAAAGCCATTATGCTGGCTTTTCAACAGATTCAACGTTTAAGTATCAAATTGTGTGTGATAGGTTTGCCAGATCCATAATCAAAATCATGCCTCCAAAAAAAACATTTGCGTCTTGAAGTTCCACGTAATGCCCAATTAATGATTAATTGTACGGATGTTAAAAGGTAATATTATACCCATAAGAAGCATATAGAACATTCCTGCAAGGCCAACATGAATATGCCTTTTGTGGACATTGTTCATAATAGGAGAAAAGCCAAATATAGTTGACCCCTATTTTCCTGTCATATTCTCTATTTGTTTTAAGTTTATAAAACCACACTATCGGTTTTTCTAGTTAATTCAAGGCATAACGCAATCATACATTGCCAACGCAATTACAGCACTCTCTTGGGGGGGGGGGGGGGGGGGGGTACTATAGGCATAATGGATTCTGTGTCATAATTGTCAAACATGATTACTATTGGTGGGATGCAAGCCAGACACGGCCAAACGCTTTAACAGTAATGTTGCATTGGCTGTGTATGGGTTTTATTGGAAGAGACGCTGGGACAACTGCAGTAATCCTCATTACAAGGACACATGGTTCAGCCAAGCCCCATTCTTCCATGTTTTTTTTTTCTTTTCTATGTGGTATTTGATTGCAAGCTTTATCTTGAACAATTCTCGAAAGTTACTTTACTGCACTTTGGACATTGTTCACACTTAACGTCATCGGAGCCTGCTGTTTTTCTGTACGGCTTCCCTACTTTGATCCATGAGCTCATGTTTCTCCACATTCCTGGTCGCACCATTGAATTGGAAAACCAGAGAAGAGTGGAGGATAGAGGTAAGTGGCGAGAGCGGTATTGTTAGGATTCGATCACGCAGCCGCCTGACGCCTCGTGGCTAAAAAACTGTTGATTCTCAAAATGGCTGCATTTATTCAAACCCCGCTGGCTGAAAAACGGGGGGGGGGGGGAAAGCGGTTTGTGCTCAAAATGGCCGCCATTGATTCAAGAACACCCTAGAAACCTCCTCACCGCCCTTTTCTTAGTCTTTCCCTCCATCTCCGCTCCTTCTCCTGCACGACCCCTCAACCCATTCAATAGAAACTGAGTTTGTAAAGAAAAGGCTTGTGACAGGGACGCTGGTGTCAGGGTAACAGCACTGTTCACCACCACATGCACACTCACGCCAACACACACACACACACTCACGCGAACACACACACACACACACACACACACACACATACTCACATGAACACACACACACACACACATGAATATGAATATGAATGCGTGCGCAAAGTTGAGCATGTATACACACATACACACACACACACACATGCATATCTAGGTATGCGGACACACACACACAGCCACACATACATATGGATATGAATGTGGGCGCAAAGTTAAGCAGACACACATGCACCCGCACACACAGAAGCACACATACACGCAGCCACACACACACAAAAACACACAGAGCACTTGAATATACTCAGTCAGGTTCGCCTCACTTACACATGAACACTCACGGCATCTGAGTCAATCTCGTTTTGACTAATGCTTTCTGACAAAATCAAGGAAATGAATTCCTGCACAACTCACATGTCGCATTCCTCCTAGCACGCTTTCCCTTTCCCACGCGCATGTGTGTACGTCGAAGCGTATAAGAGTGTATGTTTATAAAACAGTTATGCTATGGGGGACAAGAACTTAGATGGCAATCTCTGGAGAGCCCTTCTGGCTACACAGCGATGCTTTATGCTGCCATTACCCCATGATTAATTAAAACTGTCAACATACTCACCAGGAGAATTCCTCTCTTAAATGTCTGCCAGTTAAACTTGTATCTTCCACACCTATAAATATGAATGTATAAACATTACGGTCAACAGATACAAGACAGCAGTTCATTAGTCTGAAATCCTGGTGTTTGTCGTATCCACCGATAGGCTGTGTACAGAGGTTATCTCTCATTCCTTTGCAGGAATACACACACACACACACACACACACTCGGTAGGAATATGAAATTCATTTTGGTGAGGCAGACTGGCAGTCCAGCGACTCCACAGCTCATTAAAGTGTTTAAGGAAGCCGTCATTTTGTCTAGATAGCTGTAACCTTTTTTCGCACAGTACCGCTCCCTTTTACAGGATCCACCCTGAAAGTGTTGCGTCAAGTGTGACGTAAAGTATTGTTGCTATCACACACAGGGAGAGAGACAGGGAGAGAGACATTGAAAGAGACAGGGAGAGAGACAGGAAGAGAGACAGGTAGAGACAGGAAGAGAGACAGGGAGAGAGACATTGAAAGATACCCGGAGAGAGAGAGTTCAAGAGAGACAAGCAGAGAGACAGGGAGAGCGACATCTAAAAAGACAGGGAGAGAGACAGAGAAAGAGACAGGGAGAGAGAGAGTGAGAAAGACATGGCGAGATACATGCAAATACGTACAAAGGGGGGGAGAGAGAGAGAGATACAGATAGAGAGAGAGAGCATTAGACATATAGAGATATACAGACAGATGATGAGAGTGAGACAAGGAGAGATACAGATAGAGAGAGAGAGCATGAGACATATAGAGATATACAGAGAGATGATGAGAGTGAGACGGAGGAGAAATACAGCAAGAGGTGGTGAGAGACAGGGAAAGGGAGAGGAGGGACATCTTAATGGCATTAGGTCACTCAAAACATTAGCTTTTTCTTCTTGATGTTAAAATATGAATCTCAAGAGAGGCATAAAGTGGCTGCCTCATTAGGAACTCACATGGCTGAGAGCTTTTTCCGTGCACTAAAAAAATCTCACAGGCACTTGAGGTGTGACTTAGCAAGCAATAAGTTGTCACTCCATAACGTCCACCGTGCCCAGGTATACAGGCCTCTCATAAGGGAATCAGAATAAAGTATAAGTCATTATCATTTAGTAGAAAGAATAGAAAACAAAACTCCCAGTGTCTCCCAAATGTCCTGATGTACCATTATGTCCGTACAGGCGGAACAGAGAGAGAGATTGCTCAATACCCCCCAGAAATGTAAAAATACCTTATTTTTATTTTCTCACTCCCGACAGGAAAAGGATAATTGCTCTTGGCGTTTCCCCTTAGCAGTCCTATATTCATAATAACAACAACAATAAGAAGAGTACTGTAACTCTGTATTTAATATATGGTCCTATTCTGCCAGGGTGGATGGATGGATTCCACAATCTCACCCAGAAGCAGTCGCTTTTGGCTTCGGACAGATTGTTTTGGCCGAAAAAGGACGATTGGCATCGATGTCTCATTAATCAGTCAGAATGTATCAACATTGAATCGACTAACAAGAAAATCAGGGTGGTCCTTATAAATTATTAGTGCATACTTGTACTCGGGGTTATTCTGTCAACAGCGTTATCAATTGCTGGAATTTCCCTCCAATAACAACAACACTGTGGTTTCAACACGTTCTTGAATGTTGTCGATGTTGAATTGTACCTACTCTTAATATGAGGTAATAGGGTGCAACATGTTAAATCAGAACCACTCCTCTGTCAGCCCATCCCTGTCACTAAGGGCGTACCCCAGGCTTGATCCTAGGCCCCACACTTTTTTCTAAAGACATTGCATGTTGTTCTGTTGTAGACTCATCTATCCACCTACGCAGACAACACAGTCCTTTATGCCGTTGGTCCCTCCCCAGATGCAGTATTTCACTTCGGGATAGATTCCTTAAGGTCCAACAGGCTTTCCCCACCCTAAACCTCTTGCTAAACACCACCAAGACCAAGGCCATGGTTGGTTCGGAAGGAATGGTTTTGTGCCCCTTCCAAAATGAGTTATCACCACCCACGACGCGACCATCCTAGACCAGGTCACTGAATACAAATACTTGGGTATCTGGCTAGACAGTACTCTGTCCTCCTCACACTATATCAGCAGGTTACAGTCTAAGGTTAAATCCAAAATAGGCTTCTTGTACAGAATGTGCTCCACCTCCACCTCTCTGCTATTCTAACTCTTGTTCAATTGACCATTCTTCTGATGTTTGACTATGTTGACGTTGTAAAGGCTGGCATGCAAGAGCGAACTCCAGAAGCTTGATCTATCACTCTCCTATCCGGTTGGCTACAAAAGGCCCTTTTTAAAACACACCACTGCTCTCTATATTCCTGGCCATCTTTACACACCTGTGGTAATATCCCCTGCTTCATGCTTATCTACAAATCCCTCCTTGGTTTGTCCCCCCCCCCCCTTCATTACATCTGCTGCCTACAACACCCGTTCTGTTCAACATATTCAGTTGAAAGTTCGATATGAACGATAAGAACGATCTGAAAATTTTAAACCCAAGTCAGTTTTCGACCCACTAATATTCCCTAACCCTTGCCTGTCAGCTGCTTACTGTACCCACATGCATGTTCTTGCTCACTTGTCACTGCTGTTTTGCCTGCCTGTTTGTCTTAATGCGTGTGTATGCTACCCTTGTGTTGCCTGATGCAGCTGTTTCCTAGCTACCTGCCTGATGCTTGTGTGCTACACTGTATGCCATTTATGTCATTATTGTGATTGTATGTAAGTAGTGAGTGTGTTGTAAATGTTTGGATGTATGCTGCTTAACTTTTGACATTTATTTTCCACCCTTACCCTCTTCCCTCAAGAGGCTTTGCCTTTTGCCAGGCCACCATTGCAAATGAGAATTTGTTCCTAATGACTTGCCTGGTTAACTAAAGGTTAAATAAAGAAAATAACGTACTTACTGGGATCATTTCCTTCTTTCTGAGAATATTTCAAGCTGCTTTGGATTTGGATGAGTGAACCACCATAAAGAGCATTATTTCCCTCCAAATAAAAATGTATCAAGGATGCCTACAGGTAAACTGTGGATGTTGGGATTCAAACCAAGGACCTTTTGGCTGGGAGTCAAACACCCTAGCCACTAGACTACCCTGCCCCCACCCCCATTTTCTATAACCACATTTTCCTATTGCTGACTTTATGTCTTTCACTGTTGCCTTGTCTGAAAACCATATTTTAAACCCCCAAAACCTTGTACTTTCTCTCCTCTCCCCATAGCCCTTAAGATGAAGATCAAGGAGGTGAAGAAGGAGAAGGGCGACCGCAAGATCGTGGCGGCGCAGAAGAAGAAGAAAGTGCTGAAGCAGGGCGTGCTGCGCAAGAAGGACCTCAAGAAGCTCACGCTGTACATCAAGAACGGCGCCAACTGCCCCTGCGCCCAGCTGGACAGCCTGGGCTCCAACTTCCTCATCATGGGCCGCAAGGTGGACCAGCAGCTGCTGCTCATGTCCATCCACAAGTGGGACAAGAAGAGCAAGGAGCTCAAGTTCGCCATAAAGTACATGAAGTCCCACCAGTGCCCCACCTACCACACCGTCTTCCAGTGACGACGGTGGTCTGACCTCGGCCACCCTTGTCTGGTGCGTTGACATTCATCCACCAATCCCGACCTTAACCCCCCCTCTACCCACAAACCCGTCCAGCCGAGCGTATACTCGCTCATCTCCACCTGCATTTGGTGGATGTAGGCGAATCAGGTAGAGATGCACCGCCCCCCCCCCCCCGGTTTCACCTACTTCCACCGAATGTTCCCCGTGGTTCGGTATGTTTCCCCATGTCCCAGATCTTGTGCGATTCAAGTTCCCCTCTCCACTAATTACTCCACAGGGACGAGTGTGAATCAAGTCACCGCGGGCGTCCTTGCCTTTTTTTGTTTTTGTTTTCCTATCTCATACCACATGAATCAGGACAATTGACCCCCTAGGGGACAGGAGAAACGCATTCCCCACGCACTCAGACGGACCCTCAGATGATGAAATGAAACAAACGCCTTGACAAAAAAATACCTGTCTGCCAGAACACAAAATAGCGCAACACTTCATTAAAAGTTACGATCACTTTTCTTTCTTTTTTTAACACCCGTTTTCTAGTTTGTGAGTAATTTTGGTTCTAAAACGAGACGGCAGCCATGTTTGATTTCTAACTTCATAAAAAAAAACACATCTTGTTTTTGTATAGTTAACCAATGTGTTTTTTTGTTGTGTGTGTGCGCGCGTGTGTGTGTGTGACAACCAGTTATTCAGAAGGTAAACTAGAGGAGTGGGAGGAAGTGTGAAGACTTGAGGATGGGAGGGGGGGCGGGGCTTGGCTTTGTGATAATGTAATTATTCTTGAGTGACTCATGCAAGGGAGTTGAGCATGAAGGGAGGGGGTTTTAATGTAAAAAGGGCTTCAGATGGAAAAATAAACTATGTGATATATATTTGTGCGCGATGAGATGGCCGGTGCAGATACTGAAAGACCTTCCAGCAAAGCAGGAGACAAAAAAAAGAAAAAACACACACGCAGACGACTTGCCGGTGTTTGTTTGTTTGACGTAAAAACAAGTAGCTTTAGCTTAACAAGATGGACGCTTAGATCTGTAGAATTAGAAACCGTTTCTTTAATTTTTTCGGGGACCACTGCTCTGCCCCTGAAGGAGAGTCCTGTGAAGACACACTTTTGATTGTTGAACCGTGTACAGCAGACTGCCAGAGGGGAACTCAAATACTGTGTTTTAAAGTGTGAATGTTTGAAAGAAAAGGGAGAGGGAGATAGTGAATAAAGAAGTGAGTGTGTGAGGGGGGAGGGGCAGAAGAGACAGAAAAATACATTTTGCGGGACAGAGACTCTGGCAAAACAAACATTGTTATAGACAAGTTGTTGGTACTTACTATTTTTCACTTTATCACTTAAACACTTCTAGTTTTTAATAGAAATTTGCTCCGTTTATATTGTATGTACAAAACATAGCACCTGACTTCCCCATCTCTTTGATAACAAAGGATCATTTGTATGTTGACAGTTATGTTTTTTTGTTCAATCAGTTAACGTGTAAGTAGTTATTTTCCTGAAATACTTCTTTGTTTAAGAAAAACTAAGTGAATAAAATATATTTGAAATTTTTATATAGAATACCTTTTTGAATTGTCAATTATTTGATTAAAAAAATCTATATTTACATTAACACACACACCTCTCTCTCTCGCACACACATACCAGCGCGAACATACACACACACACATGCCAGCGCACACACACAAAGAAAGACACACAGACACACAAATAAAGACACAAGAGTGAGACAGTGGAAGAGACAGTTTCTCTAAGAAGAGAAGGGATGGGTAGGGTTGTGGTGTTTTATACAAACATCCTCCCTACACTCACAACACATTAATATAATAAATATAAAATAGGACCACCATATGCAACACAGTGGTGAGACTCCCAAGACGCGACGAGCGAGACGTGACTCAGAATATGAAGGAATTCTTGTTAGGATTGTCACCCACACACACTCACACATCTTACCACACACACACACCCACAAATCTTACAACACACACACACACACACTCACAAATCTTACCACACACTCACACATCTTACCACACACACACACACATACTCACACATCTTACCACACACTCACACATCTTACCACACACACACACACACACTCACACATCTTACCACACACTCACACATCTTACCACACACACACACACACTCACACATCTTACCACACACACACACTCACAAATCTTACCACACACACACACACTCACACACACATCTTACCACAGACACACACAAACACACACATACAAACACCAATTCATCCAGGCATCTACGCAATACAATCCACCTGATTAAGTCCAATCAGTCCTACTGTCACAATATAAAGAATTGGGGATGTAAAAACATTGCTGTTGGGGTATGAACTGCAGCGAGAGAGACAGCGATAGAGAGAGAGAGAGAGAGAGAGAGAGAGAGAGAGAGAGACAGAGAGAGAGAGACAGAGAGAGACAGAGAGCAGGAAAGACAGAGAGAGGGGTGTCTGGCTGTGAGGGGTTCTGAGATGGTAGACAGCAGCTCCTCAAAGGTCACTTAGTGTAGTTTATAAGGGCCCGATGAGGGACCGCTGACACACACACACACACACACACACACACACGCAGACACCTCCCTCCCCCACCCAAACACACACACACACACACACACACACAAGTGCACATACACACACCTGAGAACAGGCGTTCATTGTGTCCTCTCTCCTCATCACCTTTAATCAGCCATGACATCGATTATTAAACAAATGCACACACACAGACACACACACACACATACTCACACACTCGCCAAAATCTGGTGAAATTAATATCAACATTACAGAGAAACCATTGTAAGGAAAGGCCATCAACCATTACCCTCTGATTTCACACATAACCACCACTCTACACACACACATACACACACACACACACACACAGACACACACACACACACGTCACTACCACTTCTAAATGCATGACTTCCCACAGAATCCCCTCTATACTTTGTCTCTAGACCCCTTTCGCTCTTCTTGAACAGCTCTCTCTCTCTCTCTCTTTCTCTCTCTCTCTCTCAAACCACATGCAGTCACTCCCACACTGCTACACACTCCAAAGAAGAATGGGCCACTTGTGTGTTTTCATTGTAGTGTGCTGATAAGTGGCACTTTTTCTCACAGTTGAGATGTGGCCGTCCATCTTACCGTCACCTCTGTGTGCACGCACGCACGCGCACGCACACACACACACACACACACACACACACACAGAAACACACATTTCCCCCAGACATACACACACTTCTCCCAGACACGCACACACACACAGATTCCCCCAGACACACACACACACACACACACACACACACACACACACACAAGTCAATCCACATGGATGAAATTACAAATAAATGTGTTACATTTTACATATTATTGACAACTGTATTTATTTTACGAAACGTTAACATTTATTTTTCAATGTAAACTGCCCAAAAGGCAGAAAATACAGGTGTGTGTGTGTATGTGTGTGCATGCATGCATGCGTGTGTGTGTTTATTCATTCGTCTTTGTATATGTAGCTGTGTGTGACAGCAGAGTTGCCGCTTTTAGATGCTGATGCGTGTCACACACTGTCACGCTCAGACAATGACGCCGTCACTTTGACATGCTGTTTAGCTACAACCTCTGCCCAGGGGTCGCAAGGTTAGACCCTCAATGTCAAAACACACACGCACACACAGACACACACACACACACACAAATAGGCATGTCAGCAAAGAGAAAGACAAGTGAACAGAAGAGAGTTGTAGTGTGGGAGAGAGAGGCAGAGTTGAATGGGAGAGGGAGTGAGAGGGGAGAGAGAGAGATAATGGGATGAATGGGAGAAGGAGTGAGAGGAGAGAAAGAGACAGAGACAGAGAGAGAGAGAGAGAGAGAGAGAGAGAGGATGGGTCCAATGGGAGAAGTGAGAGGAAAATGAGGAGAAAGGGGTCAGGGGGTCGGCACGAAAACACCCATGTTTTTCCCTCGGGGAAATTTGACTCTTGGAAACAATCACATTGGCCCCGGTGTCTCGTGGGCAGTGGAAAATTAATAAATTAATATGTGAGGTATAGGCGGCCTGTGGTGACTGGGGTCCAGGGGCCATCTGCAGAGGCTATCAGGACGTCCCAAACCTGCTGTTTCCCCTACTCCACCAACATGTCAGCTGGGAGATTTACCGTGCCATGGAAAACACAAGCACACACACACACACAGACGCATGGACTCACACACATACAGGTATGTGCAAACACACACAGACACACTCACACAGGCATGGACACACACACACTTACAGGTATGTGCGTGTGCACACACACACACACACAAACACACACAGGCATGGACTCACACACATACAGGTATGTGCAAACACACACAGACACACTCACACAGGCATGGACACACACACTTACAGGTATGTGCGTGTGCACACACACACACAAACACACACAGACATGGACTCACACACACTTACAGGTATGTGTGCACACACACACACACAAATATCAAAATTACTCCATAATCTTTCTCATTATTATAAGGTTACATGACTAATACATGAGTTCAAGTGTTCTCACGGGTTTGCATGTGAATAAATGTAGTCACGCAGGCTGTGTGAATGCATGTATGTGGCCTGCAACCCCTTACTATACATGTGACATCAGCTAGGCCTTCATGCTTGGGCAGTCAAGATGTGAACTCTGACCCCTGGAAGGGAGGGTGGTGGGGGGGGGGGGGGCAGTCTGGTCAGGTGGGACCGTGAGCACTAATTGACATAATCTCCCTCTTGTCAGGGCTCCTTTCAGGCCCAATCAATAGGTTCTCAGGGTGTGTGTGTGTGTGTGTTTGGAGGGCCGGCCGACAATTGTAAAGTGGAAATTACCTTTTTTTTTAGCCCTCCCATTGACCTTAACACCCCCCTCTCCTCTGCCCCCCCCCCCCCCCCACACACACACACACACACACACACACACTCTCCTTCTCTGTGGAGCAGAATACAAAAGGTCTTTCACGAGATACAAATTCAGGACCCTTTGGGAAACCGGGGTTTGGGGTCGCTTCTTCTCCTACCTCCAACAATCCTGTGTGCCTCTTTAACTCCTCTCTCTCTCTCTCTCTCTCTCTCTCTCTCTCTCTCTCGCTCGCTCTCTCGTGCGCGCTCTCGCTCTCTCTTGGTTCTGGACTTTCCCTTTCCCCTCCATCACCAGTCCAGGTCATGGCGGTTTTGTGCGCTATGCTGCGCAACGTCTCCTCTCGTCTCTTATTGTTTCTTTATCGCCTGGCCAGTTATCCGTCTCTTTCGAAGCCAGGCGCTGGCCCACGCTGGATTCCCTCCCCTTATCACATTCAGATGATGGATAAAAGCCTGCGTTTGTCACTCTGGTAAGTGTCCCCGCACACACACCCACACACACACAAACACACAAACACACAGGAGACACTGCAATGCACAGCTGCAGACATTCCCAGTGCAGCCTATAAGCCTCTCAGACCTGCTGATGACGGACATGTCTGGTCCGCACTTGAATGTGATCACAGCAGGGGAACGTATAGCGAAAGACAAAAGAAAAAAAAAACGTGGAAAAGCATTACCATTATTTTTTTTTAAATTCTTTTCAACTTTTTTTTTTCTTTTACAACCACACTGGAATGATGACAGACGATGTCGCAATACATGATTTAACAAATGTGCCCGATGAGTTGACATTTCTTATTACAGGGAAAGTAAAATAAAATTAAGGCAGCTGAATTCAATAGACCGTGGTCACACCGCCGCAATAAATATCGAGGAACCGCTCGGCTCAAACCGAGCAACGAGTCCTCAAATGTTCTCTGCAAATATTTGTCCTTGGCGCGGACGCAGAACGTACAGCCCTAATCATCCGATTCCTCTGCGAATTCTAGCCCAATAACCATCAGTACTCCCCCAAACCCAGCCTCCCCCCCCCACACCCCCCCACTGCCTAAACCAATAACCCTAACCCAGCCAGAGCGCCCACGAGCCAGCCGCATCACAACCCAGAGAGTGCAATCTCTCTCCCTCCCTCGCTCTCCGTCTCTCTCTCCGTCTTTCTCTCTCTCTCTGTCTCTCTCTCTCTCTCTCTTTCTCTCTCTCTGTCTCTCTCTCCTCAACGATTGAAGTGTTTATGGACATTAATGATCCAACATTTTTAAAAGAGCAACACATGTTTGGCGTGCGGCGGACAACTCGGGCAAGCGTTCCTTCTCATTTCAATGAAAGTTTGTTGTCGGTGGAAAACCCTTTCATTAGACGTATTGTGTTGTTTTATAGGGGCGGAGGGGGGGAGGGCGGGGTGGACGTGAGTGGGATGCGAGGGGGGAGGGCTGTGTGGTCTGGTCTGGTCCGGGTGAGCACTCCTGGGATGTCAAAACAATCGCGGTGTGACAATAAAGAGATCGGAGAGCCGAAATGAAAACCAGGTGTTTAAAAAGGAAAGCCAGGAGAAGCTTCTCGGCTACTTAAACGTGAACAGGTATAACGTGTCACGCTTGGATATGAAACCTGCTACGGGGGTATTTTCATATATGTGACATTTGTGTATGTGTGTGTGCATGTGTGTGTGTACCGGGAGTGTACCATGAATATACAAATCTTCCCAAATGTCATTACATTCACATTAAGCTGTACGGTTTTTGTAGTCTCTTTGTGTCAACTTGGAATCCACTCCACTAATTCCAGGGGTAACTGAAAGGAGTGTCCAAAGGACGAGTGAAAAGTCAAAATAAAGAGGATAAAACCGGGAAGATACCATCTCCACCTCTGGAGAAGATGTCTTTCCGTCTTTCCTCTGCTCCCTGACCGCGCTCAGAGGAAACACGCACATTCAATCGCCCTCCCTCCTGTTGGCCCCCCCCCCGGGGGCCTCGCCGTATCTTCAGCATCCATATTTTCATACTTTCAGAAAGCAGCAGGAAGCGCCACGAAGAGGGGTCGTGACTCTGGTCCGGGGGAACATCGAGATGCGGAAGAGCAAATTATTAATATCCTGGAGGCCAAACATGAGCCCCCTGAGTGGACAGCAGGTTGCATTCACAACCACAGCTCCCTGAGCAGGGACCACATCATAGATGGCCGTTCCTTTCCCTCCCAGTGTCCGACAGAAGAAGGATATTACAGGTGGCGGGTTGCTTTGTGGTGGACAACGTGAATGTGTAGAAATGCATACGATGAATAGGATAGTCGAGTGGTTAGGGTTAGGGCTGCAACTAACTAATCTGACGATCATTTTGATTAATTGACTATTAAAGAAGTCTAGAAAATGTCATAAATAAGTTACCAGAGTCCAAAGTGATGTCTTACATTTGCTTGCTTTATCTGACAAGCAGCCAAGAAAAAATGAATTTGAATTTCTGAAGCATCAAGCAGCAAATGTTTGGTATTTGTACTTGATAAATGACTAATTGTTGCAGCTCAAGTTAGGGTGTTCGATTCCTAGTCGAAAGTTACGAGGTTCAATCCCGCAATGTCCACAGCCTAACCTGTAGTCATCCCTGAGCAAGATGCCCTAACCTAATGAATGGAAGCGTCTGCTAAATAACTACAAGTAAATGTAAGAAGCATCCAGATGCTCTTGCGGTCTTTGCTTGCCATTTGATTACATTAATTACATATGAATAATAAAATAATACCATCTGGTTATCTGTCTTGAAGAGCCATGGTCCAAAATATGTGTGTGCAGCTGCTTAAATTGAACATTTATCATCATTAAGGAATGCATGCGTGCCTTAAATGGCATTTCAACAGTCCTGGAAGTTAAGTAATAACATACTGATTTCATAAATGTTATTTTTGCCATGTTCATATAATGAGTCGTTATTCTACCGTTTCTGCGTTCCAATATTCCAACTGTTGGGCAACAGGACATCATTTTTCCACTGAACTAAGTATAAAACATGGTATAAAATCATGGCACACCTGCTAGAAACGGAGAAAGCTGTGGTTGAGGACCTCCTGGTATCTCTTGACACTGTTTGCTTACTGGTGACGAATCACTTAGAAATGAGAGATCATTCATTTGGGGTGAGGGAGGCTGTCAAAGCTCATTTCAGAGGTTTATTATTAATGTCAGATTTTTATTGTATGCAAAATGTTGAATTTTACAAATGCTTTCCCAGATTAACACTGCCTCTTCCCAGTCGCACTAAGTGGAACGTATAACACAGTGTACTAACTATACAAGCAGAATACCCAGAGGAAAGGTCATTTCAACCCCCTCTGCAGCAACCACATCATGTCCATCTCTCTCTCTCTCTCTTTCTCTCTCTCTCTCTCTCGCTCTCTCTCTCTCTCTCTCTCTCTCGCTCTCTTTCTCTCTCTCTTTCTACCTTCCGCCCCCCATTTCTCTCTCACAACAAGTTCATCCAAACCACATGATTACTGCTTCTTTTTCTTATTTTGTACTATTCCATCACATGACTTTTAAAGTGACCGCACACCCGCCAATCACCTGCAGGACATGAGACCAGGCTGTGTGTGTGGTTCGGTTTTGGACAGACCACAATCAGCAACTTTTCATTATGTATTGAAACACATTGCAAAAACAAACAAACAAAATAAACACAGGCCCTGTTTCGATTCAATCTTTTTTTGTTTCTAATAAAGAAAAGACTGTAATTAACCCTTATTGAAAAAAAAAATGTTAATAATTGCTCCACATGTTTGGATCTCAAGCCAATGCATCAGGGTGCAGGATACAGTAGTGGCTATGGGTGTTCCACTCCCAGCTTAAAGGTACTGGGTTCGATCCCCAACGTTTGCAGGGGTGAGTCTGTATTGATATCGTGGAACAGACTCACACAGGGTGAGCCCGTTTCATGATATCCATAGATTTCAACTATGCTCTTAGGTGTGACATTCCTGCCATTGTAAATGCCACACACTGTGCAAATAGTGTAACTATATGGAACAGGAATGTTAAATGCTTGTCCGTGGTTCGGACCCCCTGACTGTAGCCCAGACCTGGTCTCGCTGATTTGCGTCAACACAAACTTTAGGCTGAAGAAATGTGGCCCTGTTAACACACCTACAGCCAATAGTTGTAACTTGATCCATATTATACAGTCGTAAGCAGTCTGTGCCACCCGTCACTAGAGCTAAGTTTGCTCTATTCAATGCCAGGTCTCTCTCTGTCAAACAAAACCCTTCATCCTGAATGATTTGATCACATCCCACAATTTCGATTTTGACTGAGACCTGGCTAAAGACCAGGGACTGCTGCTATTTAGCCGAACTCTGCCCTCTTGACTACAGTTATTTGAACTTCCTGAGGTGCACTGGCCATGGTGGGGGCCTTGCTGTTGCCTACAGCAACCATTTTGCAAACACATGGCTGTGGATAACTTTCAGAGCTTTGAGATGCTCATGTTCAAAGTCAAATGTCAAAAACCAGTCTGCTTTCAATCTGCCCCCTTAAACCAAATAATAACTTTTTTGGCAGACTTTTCAGAATTACTATCCTCCACTGTCCTCAATCATGATAGAATTAATATTGTAGGTGACGTTAATATCCACATTGATGACCCATCTAACCATTCTGCCAGGGAATTCCTAAACATTACTCATTATTCATTCAATCTTGTGTAAGCATGTCTGTTTCAACTTAATAACCACATAGGCCACACCCTTGACCTCGCATTTACTCAAGGTCTGAATATAAACTCCCTCTCATTGGTAGACCTTGTCTCTGATCATAAATGTGTTCTATTTGACACCTTCATCCAGGCCACTTCTCCAACTCTTTGTTTGCTGATTTATATAATAGCACAATTCAACACTTTAACATTATTGATCTGGTCAGTAATGTTGATAATCAGTGTTCCTTGGCAAAAGATGCCACTGCACCTATTATGACCAGGTCAGTAGCAGCCACCAAATCATCCCCATGGATAAATGATGCTATCCCTAATTGTAAGCAAGAATGCAGGAGGGCTGAACGCAAATTGAAAAATACAAAACTGAATGTGCATTATCTACACATGAAATATTTTCTGATTTTGCTCGATCAGAAAATCAAGAATGCAATAACAGCTTACTTCTCCGACTTAACTGCCATTAATAAACGCAGTCTCCATGCTCTGTCACAGCAACCAGCTTCTACAACCTGCTCCTGCTGCTATCTCTGCCACCTCAACTCAAGATTGTGAAATGTATTTATCATTTTTTTGTTAACAAAATCAACAGAATCAGATCCAACATTTTGCTCGTCTGATTTAGTAAAGATCTAGTAAAGTTTAAAATGTACTAACCCAATTTGCCCCCATTAACATGCACAATCTCTCTTAATCGGTCCTACCTGTCATTGCTGTATTTGCTATTATAAACCTTTCCCTCACCTCTGGTTATGTCCCCAATCAATTTAAGACAGCTAGTGTCCAGCCTTTTTTTTAAAATCCTGGCCACGATCCATCCATTCTGAACAATTTTAGTATTCCAAATTTCCTGAACTTATTTTTAATTTCCAAAACACTGAAAAACCTTGTTGCTGAGCAGCTCTTTCTAGTTGTTGAAGAGAATAATATTTATATAATATAATAATATTTGATCAATTTCAATCAGACTTTCGCCATAAACACAGTACTGAAATGGCTCTGTTATGAGTCATGAATGATATCCTTGTGCATGCTGATAGGGGGAACACTACATCTTTGTTTTACTCGACTTGAGTGCTGCCTTTGATACCATTGATTATACCATCCTCATTAACAGACAAAATACATGGGCTGGTATCTCTGGGAAAGCCCTTGAGTGGTTTGTGTCTTATCTGTCAAACAGATGTTTTTCAGTCTCTATGGGTAACTTTGTGTCCTCTTCCACTCTGCTGTTGTATGGGGTGCCCCAGGGGTCAATCCATGGTCTTATTCTTTTTTCGATATACATGCTTCCCCTCGGTCAGTTAATATCGCTTTGGTTGTATTTCCTACTATTGTTACACAGAGGACACTCAGCTCTATTTATCAGTAAAACCAGATGATTTCAGCAACCTCTCAGTTGAACTGCTATAAAGTGACTGTCACTTAAGTTAACTTTCTTCACCTAAAGTCTGACAAAATGGAGCTTATTATTATTGGCACTAAAAATAATACTCATGGCATTCTTCAATGTATTGGCCCACTTGCCCCCAATGTCAAGCCAAACTCTAGGAATCTTGGCCTTATATTTGCCTGTCAATTGAAATTTGAACACCATGTCAACAAATTGCTTCAGTATTGTTCCTTTAAACTCAGAAACATTGCAGAAAATCGGACCATTATTATCTGCCTCTGACTTATTATCCACGGCTTCATTTTTTCCCATCTCGATTACTGCAATGCCCTCTTCACTTGCCTTAGTCAAACTGCCCTGGCATGTCTTCAGCTTGTACAGAATGCAGCAGCTAGGCTGTTAACTCAGAAATGGCTGTAGATCTCACATCACTGCTGTTTTAGCCGCATTACATTGGCTGGCAATTAAAGTTCAGGATCGATTTTAAGATTATTTTAATCACTTTTAAGGCACTAAATGGCTTAGCTCCTGCCTACATTTCCAAGCTACTAAGCCCTTACACCACCGAGCGGTCATCAAACCAAAACCTGTTGGCTACACCAAGGCAACAGTGCTGTCAAAAAAAAAACGGTTAAAACCCACTGTTTTACTTAAATTTCATGGGTGTGCTCTGGGCGTTGATTTTTATTGTTGATTATTATATTATTATTTATGTTTGTATTTTCCATTTTTCTGTATCTTTGCTGATGTAAAACACTTTGTAATCTCTGTGCTATATAAGTTGTACTTACTTACTTACCTGTAGGCATACTTGAGCAAGAACCTAACCCAGCCTGGGCACCTACATGCCAGCCGCATCAGAACCCAGAAAGCGCAATTTCTGTTTTCTTCAAACGTTTGAAGTGTGTATGGACATTAATGATCTAACATTTTTAAAAGAGCAACACATGTTTGGCGTTCGCCGGACGACTCGGGCAAGCGGTCTTTCTCATTTCAATGAAAGTTTGTTTCGGTGGAAAGCCCTTTCATTAGAAGTATTGTGTTTTTATAGGGGTGGAGGGGGAGAGTAGAGTGGGATGTGAGGGGGAGGGTTGTGTGGTCTGGTCCGGGTGAGCACTCCTGGGATGTCAAAACAACCGCCGTGTGACAATAAAGAGATCGGAGGGCCAAAATGAAAACCAGGTGTTCCAGGAAAGCCAGGAGAAGCTTCTCGGCTACTTAATGTGAACAGGTATAGCGTGTCATGCTTGGATATAAAACCTGCTACGGGGGTATTTTCTTCTACTCTTGATGTTCAGATGTGTGTGTGTGTGTGTGAGTGTGTGTACCCGTCCTAGGGCAAACATGCAGAGACCATGAATGAACACTTTTTCCCAAATGTCATTACATATGCGTTTTTTTCTTGTCTTTATGTCAATGTTGACTCGAGACCATTTCTGCTGCAGGTAGATGTAAGATAGAAAGGCCAGGGGTCACTGTACGTCTGTCCAAAGGACGAGTGAAAAGACAAATAATAAAGAGGATAAAACCGAGAAGATACCATCTCCACCTCTGCAGAAGTCTTTCCTCTGCGTCCTGACCGCGCTCAGAGGAAACGCGCATGGGAGCTCGCGCACATTCAATCGCCCTCCCTCCTGTTGGCCCCCCGGGGCCTCGCCGTATCTTCAGCATCCATATTTTCATACTTTCAGAAAGCAGCAGGAAGCGGCAGGAGGGGTCGTGACTCTGGATCAGGGGAACATCGAGATGCGGAAGAGCAAATTACTAATATACTGGAGGCCAGACTTGACCCCCTGAGTGGACAACAGGTTGTATTCACAACCACAGCTCCCTGAGCAGGGACCACATCTATTCAGTCATAGATGGCCATTCCTTTCTGGGATGGGGAACTTAACTCCCAGCATCCAACAGAAGAAAGGCTTTACAGGTGACGGGTTGTTGTGAGCCTAAAGCTTCCTAACCACTAGGTGACTTTTGAAACCGGGGCCGACTTCGGCAGTACATAGTACGAGACTGACCTTGGCGATCAGTCTTGCCTTGCCGTCGGGTCGGTGATCCACACGAGGTGACTGGGTACACACATGAACAGTCTGCTATCCGATTATCTGCACATCCTCTGAAAACTCGCCAAACATACTGCGGATACGGTGGTAAACTGCATTCGCCATCATTCTTGACACGTTTGTAGAACTTGTAGAAATTGTAGAAAAGGTCACAGTTGTTGTTGTAAACAGTGAACTCACGGTCCATTACAGTTCATTCCCCTTTTCTTCCTCTGGACCACACAGCTTAATCGCCGATCTCAGTCGCAGTGCCTCCCACACTATGCGAGTCCGTCCCGACAATAAAAAATTGAAATCGCTTGTCTTGAGACCCCCCACACTACATGACAATCAGAGAAGACATCAGCTCCGATTGCCACCACCCCCCCCCCCCCCCCCCCCCGTTTCCCCGACTGGGTCGGCGGGTTTGTCACCTAGTGGGTAGGAGCTTTAACCTGTAGCCATCCCTGAGCAAGATGCCCTAACCTAATGACACGTATCTGAATTTACTGTAAGTCACTTTGGATGCTAAATACTGTAACTACATGTTAAAGTAATTGTAAGAAGCATCCAGATGCTCTTGCAGTCTTTGCTTACCAAATTCCATGAATTACATATGAATAATAAAATAACCACATCTGGTTATCTGTCTTGAAGAGCCATGGTCCAAAATATGTAACATGAAACCGTCGGGCAACAGGACAGACATAAATTTTCCACTGAACTAAGTATAAAACATGGTATAAAATCATGGCACACCTGCTAGAAACGGAGAAAGCTGTGGTTGAGGACCTCCTGGTATCTCTCGACACTGTTTGCTTACTGGTGACGAATCACTTAGAAATGAGAGGTCCTTCTTTCGGGGTGAGGGAGGCTGTCAAAGCTAATTTCAGAGGTTTATTATCAATGTCGGATTTTTTCATTGTATGCAAAGTGTTGAATTTTACAAATGCTTTTCCAGATTAACACTGCGTCTTCCCAGTCACACTAAGTGGAACATATAACCACAGTGTACTAACTATGAGCAAAGTATCCAGAGGAATGGTCCTCTCAATCTCTCTCTCTCTCTCTCTCTCTTGGCAGACTCATTGAGCTCCCTGCAGTAGAGTGAGGGAACATCCAACATAAAATGGAGGCACAACAAGAGCATCCAAACCACATGATTACTGCGTCTTTTGCTTTTTTTTACTATTTTTTTGTACTATTCCATCACATGATTGTTAGAGTGGCAGCACACCCGCCAATCACCTGCGGGACATGTGATAGTGTGTGTGGTTTGGTTTTGGCGGACCATAATCAGCAATTTTCATTATGTTTTGAAACACGTTGCAAAAACAAACATAATAAACGCAGGCCCTGTTTTGATTCAATCTTTCTTTTCTAATAAAAGAAAAGGGTGTAATTAACCCTTATTGAAATAAAAAAAATAAAAATAACTGCTCCACATTTGGATCTCAAGCCAATGCGTCAGGGTGCAGGATACAGGGGTGGCTATAAGTGTTTCACTGAGCCCTACCTGCTCCATTAACGACGTGCATCTGAATGTCCCACAAGTCGCAGTAGCAGATAGATACGTCTGCTAATAGTAATAGTAAAACACAAATCACAACCCATAAACAGGGGCCTCCGCCGGCTATTTCCTGCAGTGAGTTTAACTGCAGAGTAAACATCATGACACCAGACACTACAGAGTTCACTTGGCACAGGACCCGCCGTTCAGTGGACCGCTGGTAATGAAGACAAATCTGGAGGACTTTTAGGTAAACTTCCACGAGAGGCGATTGAATCAACAATATCACCATATGGTTTATGTCATCGCCGCTCGTCCCCTTAATGGACTGACACGTAATGAACAAATGAATGAACACATTTTTTATTTGAACGGACCAAATAGGCAGGAGAGTCTAGTGGTGAGGGTGATTCACTAGGGTGTTTGAACGTGTCCCACTTGGATATAAAACCTGCTACAGGGGTATTTTCTTCTACTCTTGATGTTCAGACGTGTGTGTGTGTGTGCGCGCGTATGTATGTGTGTACACGTCCTAGGGAAAACATGCAGAGACCATGAATGAACACATTTATTTGAACAGACCAAGGGGCAGGTGGGTCTAGTGGTGAGGGGGTTTCACTGGGGTGTTTGATGTCTCCTTGAGCAAGATGGCCAACCTCTACCTGCCCCTTAATGTATGACATGTATGCATCTGAATTCACCGGAAACTGTAATGACATGTATGCATCTGAATTCGCCGGAAACTGCTAAAATGATTCAATAGTAAACAGCTGGATGTGTTTGTCCTGCACAACGTTTGATTGCACGTCTCTGTTGATTTGTGTTAGTAACTGAACGAGTGATCCTTAAGAGCAGATCTATAGGCTCTGCGATGGGCTGGTGTGGCTGAGCAGGTCTATAGGCACCATGATGAGTTGCTGGTGATAAAGTCCTTAGAAGGTCTGACCTTCAGCTCCGAGAGAGTTCTCCCGGCCCCTTCATCACACTCTGCCTGTCACCACCGGCTCATTAAGAGGAAGAGCCATCACACACACACACACACACACACACACACACACACACACACACACACACACGTGTTCACATATATCTCCTCACATGCACAAACACACACATACGCACACACCCTCATACACACGCACACACACGCACACACACACACACACACACACACACATTGCACTGGAAACCATGAGCCACTTGCTCTACAGATAGAGTTCAAAAGGCTACAGGCACAGTGCAGAATCACACACATTTCTCAGGTGGAAGTCTTGGCTTTCGATAGCAAGCATCCCTAGGAAAACACACCCCACACATACACAAACACACACACACAACACAATCTCTCTTCCGCTAAACCAAATATTTTCTCCCATTCTCTCTTTTTTGTCTCTGTCAATTCCGGGAACTCACGGCGCCGCCCCCCCCTTCCGCCAAACACACACACACACAGACACGCTCATTCAGACATTTACACCCACTCACTAAGCAGATTATTCGGGGGGGGGGGGGGGGGGGGGGGGGGGGGGCTGCTGGGTCATCTCTTCACCTTCCACACTGATGACCACGGGGCTTTCTGAGTCATCGGCCCCCAAGCCCAGAAAGAGCCCTCTCTACTGGGGTGCATCGCCGGGATTCCCCAGGGGGTAAAACCTTTCCCCCAGAAGACAAAGCACCAGACTTGGAGCCGTGCTTCCAGTCATCACCCAACAATTGTTCTTTGTGAT
>JAOPHQ010001579.1:0-35256 GCA_030340625.1 Merluccius polli | reverse complement strand
GGCTTGAGGCTGAAAGACAAATATAACTGGATATTGCCGCATAGCAGTGATAAGTGATACACCCAAAACGACTAACGATATGGACTTGACTTGACTTTTGAAATCTGATTTGAGGGGCCAGTGTCCAGACTGAGACACATCTGTAAAAATCTGATTGGAATCATATTCCAAGTCACCCCCAAATGTAGCTTGGATCCGATTGCTAATCGCTTGGATCCTTGCTAAAAATCGCATTTCATGTGGTTTTCTCGCTGTCTAGACTTTCTAAAATCTGGATATGCCAAAAAATAGATTTGGCCTGGCAGTCTGAATAAGGCCTTTATTTAGATGGACCACTGACCCTTTTGTAGTTCAATAAGACCACTGCTCCGTAGATCTCCCCTGCATTCTTCCACTGTTTGTCTGTTTACATCACGCGCGCACACACACACACACACACACACACACACACACACACACACACACAGGGTTACTGACAGATCGAGGAATGCCATTCCTTGCATACACATACACTGAAATAGCCGGCCAAGTCATGCATTGCAACACACACAGCTTAGGGAGAAAACCCCAAAAGACACACACACACACACACACACACACACACACACACACACACACACACACACACACACACACACACACACACACACACACACACACACACACACACACACACACACACACACACACACACACACACAGGTTACCTCTGACAGAATGAGAGATCTGTCTAAACTCTGGAAACTCCATCTCCAGATGAGACAGGAACACCTGCTCCGAAGGCTCCTTGGTCAGGCAGCAGAAGGAGATCTAACCAGTGTAAACAAAGCAACTCTAATCATAAAGAACACTCTATACTCAACTGTTAAATAACCACAACAGCAGGTAGCTTTATCCTGTCCTGTGTTTGTACACATGAGCTCAAACACGTCAGAGCTGGGAAATATGGACACACTCGGTGCACAAGTGCACATGTGTTGTGTGTGTGCATTTGTCTACAAACATTCATGCCAGTAATGTTCATTAGCGGGCATTGGTAGTATTTACCACTATAGAGCAGTTCTTCTAAACTGCTCTATTGTTAGCTTTAACTGCTGTTTGCTTCCTCATTCTAACACACGTTTCAACCAGATCCTCTCCTTGGTTCAGCCAATCAGCGTTCCCGCCCTTCGAAAAATGGAAATACTCGCCCAAAAAACATTGTTAACCTTCTCTGCGTAGCTGTGCAAACACATACACGCATGTGTACCTTTTCAGAATCATGGCTGAGTATTGGCTCGTCATGTATGTGTGGAATGCACCCGTCATACCTCACCTTCACCTCGTAGATAGAGAAGTAGACAGGCTGCCTTCCCATGCGCACATAGTAGGAAATGACGTCAGACAGGAGGGACTCCTTCTGACTGATGTTGGTGTGCTGTCCAGAAAAAAGTGAAGATTCAACAATTATTTTCCTTCATCTGACATCCAAACATCTTGTTTGTAGCCGAATGCTAATGTGAGTGTTGTCCCACTTCTTCACACGGGTGATATTTTATTGACCTGCCGTCACAACGACGGCGCTTTGCTGCCAAATAACAAACACTGGAGGATTTCGATTTCATACATAAACATAAGTTTTATATACTACATCACATTTTTGAGCACAGGCCTAATGGGGATAGTGAGTTGAAAGTTTTACTGTCCCCGCATGACTTTTTACTGGCCACCGGCCACCCCTCATTGTTGAACCCTGGAATCTCTAGTGGAAAGCACTTTCTGAGATTACAATGGTCAAAGAAGTGCTGTATGAACTTATGATATTTACCATTTACAATGATATGCAGCTCAAACACATCTTGTATTTCACCCTTTGTAGGTAGAGGATTACGACGATTATGATGAAGTACCTTTTTAGCTAATTCAGGAATGGTGACGCCCAAGCTCCGGATGTTACAGTCATACCAGGGGTCCACCAGGCCCAAGTAGGAGCCAAAGGCACAGCAATTCTCCTTGTTTGGAGGGACGTTTTCCTGAGACACAACCAAAGAAAGTTGGTTCATGTGGTAAGAGAATTAAGTGGAAGCACTCCTACTTTGACGGCGAAACTGCCCTTACTTTGACAGGGGAGGCGCTGACGGGAATGTAGTAAAACTGGAGTTTCACTTTTTGTGTCAGAAAGAGTTTCTGCGCTTCTCTTTTCCTGTAAAGATAAAACACACATTCTAAATCCAACTTCACATTTGTTGTATGGTTTCGTAGTGGCGCATTATATGCTAATGTTTGATATGATTGATTATTTTGATTAACGTTCCTTCCAAACACAAACATAATCATTGTTAAGAACCACTTTTTGAGATGCTGCAGCCTCATCGCATTCAAGATACGCTCTTAAATTAGCATTTCATGTATGTCTTTTAGCATCCAGTCAGACTCCAGTACCCATAATCCCCCAGGGCTGCTTCTTATTACCTGAGACAGTAGTAAGCCTTGGCCAGGCGCCCAAGCACCCGGTCGTCTCCCATGACGACGATCCTGGCGGTGAAGGGCCGCGGCTGCTTGGAGAAGGGCCGCATGGCCTGGGAGGCCCTGCAGCCGGTCCGGCGCTGTAGCGTCCTCCTCCACCCCCTGCTGCCCTCCCCCTGGCCCCCACCCTCACCCCCGCTCAGACCTCCGTGCTCCTCCAGGGTGTCCTGCATTAGCACCATGTTGTCGCTCACCGTGGGCTTCTTCTTCATGCCCCCCTTCCGGCTCAGCCTCCCCCCCGCCTCCTGCTCACTGTAAGGTACAAGAAGGAAGGGAGGGGAGGAGGGGGTTACCGGGCCACACCACGTCAAAGTAACCGTAATCTTGGATCCAGCAGTCTTACTCTGGTATAAGCAGAACTTCTGGGGGGAGACGGCACAGAGCCTGGGCCGGAAACCAGAAACTGCAAGTTTTGCAGTTTCTGGTTATGCCTTGTTCCTGTTTCCTTACCACATTGTTTTACTATCCATTTCATAATTGTTATTTTGAAGAGGTTTCAATGATAAAAAATTCCACAATAGGTCGCCTTTAGACTAAGTGGATGATGGCGGATGGTGGCAGATGGTGTTCATTGCCATTGGGTATATGATTACTTGGCACTCATTTTATCCAAATAGAAACAGCCATTGCAACCCCAATAGAGATGGTAGAATCTTGTCCGCTCATAGAACAGTTGCTTTAAATAAATAAAAATAAAACAAAGAAAATGGAAGTAGATTTTAAAATGTACTTCTTCAAGGGCTCTGTGGGGGGCGATGTCTGATCCGCGTCGGCCACATTGGGGGGGAGGTCGCGCTCGATGCCGCTGTCCACGGACATGACGGAGTGGCGCGGGGTGTCAGGGTCACACAACTCCAGAGCGTCCCCGTGGTCCTGGATGAAGGAGAACTGCTCTGACATGGAGGAGGAGCGCACACACCTGTACAGCTCCTTCCCTGTAACACACACACACACACACACACACACATCGTTAGACCCAACTCCTTCACTGTAACACACACACACTGTAAGAGGCAGCTCCTTCACTGTCACGCACATACCTCAACAGTGTGTACTGTGGTAATTGTCACTAAACACTGTACCAAATGCTGTGACAACACACAATTCATTGGGTGGTTAGACCATGTGTCATAATAATAATGATAATCCCATCGTGTTTATGCCATGACGAGATACAAATAAGATATCAGGCGCGCCACACACACACACACACACACACACACACACACACACACACACACACACACACACACACACACACACACACACACACACACACACACACACACACACACACACACACACACACACACACACACACACACACACTCTCCAGGGTGAGCTAGGGGCAGTGGATGTTCACTTAGCAGTTGGAGTCACTACCAAACTACAAACTACCAGAGCTCAACATGCTGGTGGTGTCTATGTAAATGCCCCCTGGACACGGACAACGCACATGGGATACATGAAGCAAGATTACAGAAAATAAATAAATTATTTTTTTTTTTTTCAAATAAAATAAAAAATTGTCCTGAGCTTACGGTTAGATCATAATTCATCATGATCAGATCCAAATTATTCAAGGTGTATATTGCACTATATACCGATGCACTGCATATACCGAAAAAACGTATGCAGTCCTATAAATAACAGTTTGTGTCGCAGCGGATATCTATAGACCACACACACACACACACTCACTGATGTCCTCGTCATCCGTCCACAGATGGAAGCTGATCTCGGGGTTGGGGAGGGGGCTGTCACTGTCACACAGCGGCCCACATGACAATGGAGCTGCAGACCACACACACACACACACACACACACACACACACACACACACACACACACACACACACACACACACACACACACACACACACACACACACACACACACACACACACACGCGCGCGCGCGCGTGCGCGCGCGCACACACACACACACACACACACACACAGGAAGAGACGAGGATGAGACAATATAACCGTCACAATGTCACAACCCCCCCCCTCCCATCACTTCTCCTCTCTGAACTCTGTCCATTCTTCCCCATCAGATGGATAGCTGTTATGATAACAGTAGGTGTTATGATACCAGTAGGAAGGAGGATATATTTCAGGGTCATCCGGGACAATAACACACTGAGTTGGCAGATGTGGCCCGTGGGTGGTAAAGGTCCCTGGGGTCGGGGGTTTGAACCACAGGCTCATCAGTGAGTTATAGCCATTAAATTATGTGGTGGTAATGAACGGTGTCAGCCTCAGTGGCCGGCTGTACTGTCATGTGGTTCGGATCTGTGTTGTTAATATAATAACAGAACATCAAAAATGAATTAGCTTCATGTTAAGTCTAGTCATTTTTTTATTGTCAAATGTATTTCTTGCCGTGTTACAATATATTATTTTGTATTGTATTGTACTAAATTGATGAATCATCTATTTATATTGTGATATATACAGATAACATTTGATTAATTTGGATTTGTGATAGTAATTTGATTGTTTGTCTGTGCAGTCTGTATGGGGAGTGTACAGTGTGTGTGCTTGGTAGGTCATAATGGCAACATCATGGGGTCTTTGCCAGCACCCACCTGAGTGTGTCGTGGCCAGAATGTTTCTGTAGAGTTGCTCCAGACGATTTCCCAGCATGCCCTGCTCCTCAGTGTTCTGCTCCAGAGTCGCTACCACTTCCTGGAAGTAGGGCTCAACATCCTGCCCCATGTCCTGTTACACACACACACACACACACACACACACACACACACACACACACACACACACACACACACACACACACACACACACACACACACACGTGGACCAATGTGCACAGAGACACACATGCATGAGTGAAGGTAAGGCAAGCACAAATACACACACCCACACGGGAAGATAAACACACAAACAGCAGATATTAATAGTAAAAAGTTGGGAGGTCACACGCCTGTGTGTGTGTGTGTGTGTGTGTGTGTGTGTGTGTCCGGAGGAGGTGCAATTAGTTACAGAACACACTCCTGCACTCGTGTAGTTTCATGCCAATAATTCATTTAAACAGAGAAATAGTACCGGTTGCACAGCAAAACACCCAGTTTAATGACAAGATGGGGTAGTGAAGGAAATATTTTTAATTGTAAAGAATCATGGACTTCCCCCCTTTGGAGGATGTGATCAGGTTGCAACTTTTGCTGGAAAAAACCCACGAGAGTCAAGAGAAATACAATACACAGTATCATGATACACACTATGGGGAAAACACTGAAGTTGCTTTAGTTTAGAGGAAGTATGTTCATGCAAGATAAAAACATGCACAACTTATTACCCAACTGGTTTAAAAGAAAAAAAACAACAACACAAAAGGCATTTGTTCCAACTTATACTATTCCTCTCCCAAGGAGCATGAGGACCCGGTTTGTCAGTTCTGATGAAACGCTCGTCACCCAGCAGTCTACTGACAGACCTGAAGGTGATCATCGGTTAATTCCCTAGTTACCCGATGATCTTGTGTACTGTGTCTATGTACTGTGTTTAACAGTGCGCCCTGTTGTTTGTGAAAATTAATTTCCTCTTTGAGGACAACAAATGACAACAAATCTATTTGTCCGTCTGTCTGTCTGTCTATCTATCTGATGTGGAGTCATGAGGTAAGAGGATCTACACTGACCCTGAGGGCCTGGGCCAGGCTGTGGCCATGGCAACGCTGGGGCCCCAGACCCGCCTGGATGGAGTGCTGGATCACGCTGCTCATGTGGTCCAGTGGAGTCAGAAGCCCATGGGGCCCCGAGCCAGAGGCCTGAATGTCAGCCTGCAGGAGCGTGCCGAGGGGCCCCGAGAACACCTCTTGGTCGGCAAACACAAACACCCTGAAAAAGACAAGGAGGAGGAATTGGTGAAGATTCATTCACTTTATTTCTATGATTACGGACATAAAAAAAGAGGTTGGCAACACGTTGTCTGTCTCTGCGCACCCCGTAAAATCAAAACATGTATTTTCAGTTGGTTGCGATATACCAACCATTTTTCAACAGTACATTTTAACAATTTAGCAAATTATTTTTCATATGGCTATATTGCTTTTTGAGCAATTATCAAATTGCGCAGACTAGGTCTCATGATTCTGCTTCCAGATGTGCACGACGGTTCGTGTATACTTAGGGTCATAAACGCTACACTGCCTCCTTGTGTACATGTTAAAGTGACGTGGAAGTGTAAATGCCCGCAGCTCCACGAAGATCCCGCGACGTGGGATCAGTCGACTTGCGACGTGGATCTTTGCAAACGAGCCGTGTGTCCGTGGAACTCTAAAACCAGCTTTAGACAACAGTCTGTGTGTGTGGTGAACATGAGAGAGATAATGTTGATCTTGAGTTCCCATGACTCAGAAAGAACACAATCTGCAAACCTCATCCAACAGGCCATGCCTCGAGCGGGAAAGAGGATTTGACACTGGAGTGTGGCTAAAGCCCTATTCACACATATGTAGTCTATCCCAGTGACATTTCCGGAAGAATTCAGGGGAAAAAAAGCAGTAAAGCAGTGACATTGCAGGAGGCACGTGAAGGGTTACGTCCGTCTGACGTAAGGCGCTTTCATGTGGAGCAAGCGAACCACAAGACTCTGAGCTTATCTTAAGGCTTAATGCTTTTCGGGTGATTTGATAACTAACTATATCAATACAACATATTTTGTTTGCAAATAGTCATTTTTCAAGAATGGCTGGAAACTGGACAGATTCAGGAATAAGGGAGCTCCTCTTAGTCTACACAGGGTGACATTGATACATTAAATTAATTACAAGAACATTGGCACTGGACAAAAACAGCTCCTTGCCTGCCATGTTCCTGAAAATAATAAGAGGCGTCTTCTGCCGCGTACAGTACATGGCATACACATATGAGGAAGCAATCCCTTGCCGATCACTCTGAATAAGGGCTTTCATTAGGGCCAAGTGACTCACCTCTCCTGAAAGGAGTAATGTTCGTTCTTCAGGCTTTGTTCAGCTACAACCATCCTCTGATACATCAGGCCTGGGGACCACATCAAAAAACCACATCAACCATGTCGTCATCAGATAGTCGTACATCAGGAGATACATATGATGATAGCCAGACAGTTGCAACAGTCTAATACAGCGGTGGTTCTTCAAATGGAAGATGAAAGATTAAAGTTAAAGTGTATCAAAGTTAATTTGACTTGCTTCAATGGACTGAAATATTTTGATCAAAAGAAAAAAAGCCACCTTTTTATTGATTCCTCCTGTGCATTGAAAAGTATTTCCAGTAAAATATTGAGCTATTGATATTGCAGTCATTAATATAGCAATACTAATAAGATTTGCTATATTGAGCAACCGTAGTAGAAAATGTGCTGTGTAGTTATTGAATGACACTGATAACAGTAAGTTCAACTAGGTTCAACTAGGAAAGTTATTGGAATATTAATAGACCTCATGTCACAGATTATTTTTGAAAATATCAGTGCGGTATGAGAGATGACAGTTTGCTAATGATACTGGTATCAAGATGGTGTAATCAATATTTAAATTTGGTTTATCCTTGAGATATTAAGAATGGAATCCATCTGGTTCTGTGTCATATGAGAGAGAGAGAGAGAGAGAGAGAGAGAGAGAGAGAGAGAGAGAGAGAGAGAGAGAGAGAGAGAGAGAGAGAGAGAGAGAGAGACCTGGAGTGCAGCGCTCAGCCTTCATCTGCCTGCTGTAGCTGAGGCCCATGGAGCAGTAGGGCTGGGGGAAGGTCAGGAGCCTCTTGCAGAAGTCGTAGACACGCTTGTACAGCTCATCAGGAACATGGGCTGTCTGAATGATACACACACACACACCAAGTCAATCACTCATTCCAAAAATAAGTTATTGAAAAAAGACAGTCTTTGTGTGTGTGTGCGTGCGCTGTACTGCACCTGTTGCACAGCATACATGAGCGTGTGCAGCAGAGGAATTATATTTTTGCGATAGTCCAGTCTCTCAGCCTGTAGTGAAACACAGAATATAATTGACAAGTTGTCAGGAAATAGCAAAGAAGAGAAAATAACCAAACTGTATATTGAGGATACAAGCATTCACTTTGATTTATGTTGTTGTTTTATGTTGCCACATAGGCGATTAGCATGAAACATATCATGCACAGGTAGGTGGGCTACTGAAAGGACACAGAGGTGATGACAGTACAGACAGACACATGGTACTGACTGCTGGATACATACCTTCTCTAGCTCTTTGATGACGACACGAACCAGGGACAAGTTACTGTCTGGGCTGTTCTGTACCTTCTTATTAAGAGTCCATCTGAGCATACCTTCACGCACGCACGCAGGCACGCACACAAACACGTTAATTCAATTATATTACTTATGAAACTGATTTCAACAATAGAAAATACTTCTGATGAGGCAAAAGGACAAACCAGTGCACGCACGCACGCACGCACGCACGCACGCACGCACGCACGCACGCACACGCACACGCACACACACACACACACACACACACACACACACACACACACACACACCTGTGAGCTGACAGTCTCGTTCTCGGGGCAGGATGGCCTGCACACTGCGGTAAAGGTCAGACTCCGACACCGTGGGGGTTCTGCCAGCTAAGAGGAGGGCAGAGGTTAAAAGCCTGTGATTGGCGGTCCTCCTAGAGTAGTAATAAGGTATGCTAGAGTTCATGAGGGAGAGACAGGACAAAAATGGCAGCGCGAGAGCGCTCTATAACTTTTGAGTGATGAATTTAGCAAGTTAGACTGTATAGCCGACCTTTATTCAAACTTTTATCGCAGGCCATCAAGACGAGACTTGTGTCTGTGTTGGACAGCAAAGATGCTTTCTTTGCTGCTGTCACATTACTGAAGTTTAAAATGCGGTGGCTAAGAGAAGAGGAGTAGAGATAAGCCCTGAGGACACTGCTGGCTACAGAGTGTCGCGCTTTCCCCCATGATGAGCAGCAGGATGCAGTACTCAGACCCCCCACACACCCCCGCCGCCTCCAGCAGCAGTAAGAATGAATTATTTGCTTTCGATGACGAGGAGGATACAACTTCCTCCTACCCCGTCACTGAAGTCATTCAATATTTGAAGTCAAGGTCAGAGATGGAGATCCTGAACCATTTCCCTACAATAACGAACTTATGAATGAAACTATGTCCATGAAATTCAACACAGCAACGCCGTCTAGTGCACCCGTGGCAAGTTGTCTAAAAAAAACGATTTGAGAGACTCCTCCTTGAGGTATAACCACTGCTTTTCAAATATGCTGGACTAGTCTACTATAAAGCCATGGTTTGGTGAGCGACTGAGTGAGTGTTTGAGTGTTTATCCCGTTAAATGCAGTTCATATGCCATTTAAACGCTTTTCTTTCTCTTTATTATTTATTGATATTTATTTTGAGGCAATTAATTTTCCATTAACCTCTTTTATATTGATTCATATATTTATATAGTTTTATTTTGAGGCAATTAGCCTACTACCGGTGCCATCTTGTTTGGTCTGCTCATTATTCGAACATGAAATTAAGCCTTGTTCTCGCCACTTTTCTGTGACACATGGTTTTCACCAACCCTTGTTGTTGGTAGTGTTGCACCGATACCATTTTTTGGCCCCCGATACCGATACCGATACCCGGCTGTGCAGTATCGGCCGATACCGATACCATACCGATACCACGCCGTTTGGATAAAAAAAATAATAAATAAATAAAATTAAAAAAAATAATAATAAAAAAAATAAAAAATAAAAAAAAATATATATATATATATATATATATATATATATACAAGCTTTTTTTCTTCTAATACTAAAGAACTGCATACTCACTCGGATGTAAAATCATTGCTATCATGGCTTGGTCAGGAATACACAGTAAATCCAGAAGAACTTTTTTATTGCCTACCTGTTATGGGTGACAATAATTGAATATGCCAAAATAGTGCAATATCCATGTAATTACAACATGTAAATCGTAGTGCAACAAGAAGTTAAATTAAATTAAAATAAGAAATAATATACATATGAGGTAGAGAGTGCATGGCATTAAGGTAAGGTGACCAGATTTCTGAAATGAAAATCGGGGACATTTTCAATGTGGCGGTGAAAAATCATTAAATATTATCATTATGAAATAAAAAACTGGGACAAGTACTTTTTCATGTATTTTAACCAGCTTTTATTACACAAAAGGTTGCAATCAAACAACATGACATCAACCATCCATCCACTGAGCAAGACAAAAATATCAATATAAAAAAGGGTTAGGGTTAGGGTTTCTACTCGCAACTGAATACTGAACTGATGGGTAACATTACTGTGATCTCCTCATTCCTCCGCCTCAGGAGCCTGGGTAGAATAAGAGCAGAGGAGAACATGAGAAAAACTGCAAGAACAGAGCCAATAGTAATAGTTTGTTTCTTAAAGAAATAACATCAGTTTTGGTGATATACTTATATAATTTAGTCATTGTGCTCTTTTTTTTATCTGCTCTATGTAATTGCGTATAACGTTACGTTAGGTCTTCAGTTCAGATAAACAATCATACTTACTTTAACGTTACATCACTTCACACACACACACACACACACACACACACACACACACACACACACACACACACACACACACACACACACACACACACACACACACACACACACACACACACACACACACACACACACTCACAGCCAAGTCTTCTGCCAGTTACACTAAATAAATAAGTTCATACACAACATACCATTTATCGCGGCCGCTGGTCTCCTTTTCTTTCCTTTTTCCCGCCTCTAGATTGTGTTGTTGTTGACGCTGCTGCGTCTGTACGTCATACGACGTCTTCTCTGGCGATGCGTTAAATGGCTACCGTAGTAACTGCTGTTTGAGTCTGCGCGCATTTTTCCCCCGTTCAGTGTCAATCGGGGACATTTTCGGGGACAGCTTTGACCGGGGACAGGTCACCCAAAACGGGGACTGTCCCCGGAAATCGGGGACGTCTGGTCACCTTACATTAAGGCCTATCTGAGGTAAGAACAAATCAGAATTGCAATAAGAAATGACTTCCTCCTGTAAGGTCTAGGCTGATGTGCACTCCTCTAAGTGCAGCCAGGGTAAAATAAATAAAATAAAATAAATAAAAGGTGTCCTATGGCAACAAGTTACAACTCCAAAATCCACATTGAAAAAACTAAAACGAGCAGTGGCAAAAATAACTGCAGTGAGTGCAGTGAGTGAAGGGAGAGAATGTCTCTATGATGTCCTCTATGATGTCCTCTATGATGTCCTCTATGATGTCCTCTATGATTTGACAACATTACATTTGGCAAAATCGGTGTTTATTTGGGATGATCATTTCCGTAAATATGATTGGGGAGTAACCCGACGAGGTGTCCATTAACAGAAATGAATGGACGACGCGGAGGCGTGAACCGTCCGACGCGAAGCGGAGGGTTGCTTCCGCGAAGTACCATGGTCACTTACGAAAGAATGAAATATGTAATCAATTAATAATACTTTAATGTGTTTTAGAGTTGAAATCGTGAGGTTTTTTTTATTTTTTACAAGTCGAGCAGACTATTTAATATCTCCCGTATGCAGGCGTTGCCAAGCAACGTGGCCATAGCGTCTTCATAGCGTCAACGTCTTTCCTAGGTGTAAATCAAAGATGGTGTAAATAAACACTTTTTAACCTACACTCTCCAGCCAATCGGAGTAATTCTGTTTTTAATGACTTCATCAAGTAACTTTCCGTGATCAACGATGTCGGTAAACGGGCTGTGCTACAGCAGTAGTTGCGTGGTGGTGTTTAGCGCGTGTGGCGCGCTGGCCCTTTAAATTTAAAAAAAAAGCAAGAAGGAACATTCTGAAGGGGGACAAAAGCGACAAAAGCGACTAGTGGAGTGGACAAGGAGGAGTGGACAAGGTGGATTCCTCTTTGTGCGCTTTCGGTGTGAACGCACAGAAAGACACAAGGCGCTGCGTTCCAAGTTTCATATTAGTATCTGTAAATGGCATCGGCGCATTATTTGTTCGTACTCGTCGATACCGATGCCAGCATTTTAGTGCGGTATCGGGGCCCCTCCCGATACTAGTATCGGTATCGGTGCAACACTAGTTGTTGGCTTTGTTCTTTATAAAAGAGCATAAAACAAACATCTTGTGTATGTCCTTATTAGGATGTGTTGATATGTGGGCATATGCAAGGTTTAATGTTATATTGTTAACTGGCAATTATGTGACAATGAATCTCCGCGATTTTGAGTTTAAGTAAAAATGTAACGAGTAGTGTAATGAATTACCAGTTCACAGGAGTAATAAACTAAAGGCATTACTTTTTTAAATAACGAGTAATACATTTTTTTGAGTAACGACCCCAACACTGGTTGCAACAATATTGATTGTTATGTTGTCATATTGGCAAGTTGTTACAAATGTGTGCATGTGTCAACCGGTGTGTGTGTGTGTGTGTGTGTGTGTGTGTGTGTGTGTGTGTGTGTGTGTGTGTGTGTGTGTGTGTGTGTGTGTGTGTGTGTGTACACACCTGCCACCTCCATGCTGCCCAGGTTGCTCTGGCTAACCCAGGGCACCTTGTTGTTCAGGTGCATGCTGGGAAAACAGCTTTACAGCTACAAGAAGGATGAGGAAGAAAGACATATTGTTGAGTGAATGAAAGCAAAAATAGTAGATAAGCAAAGATAACACATTCAAAGGAGCGCCAATGGGGTGAGAATGCAACAGTGCCGGTCTCCTAAGTGGGCGGGACGTTTAGGCTGCCGCTATCGTTACCACTGTGAGATCGCTGGACAAGTCTCAAACAAACTTGTTTTTCACTGAATCTACAAGTGATAAAAACATGGATTTAGTGTCAAAATGTTCAGAACACCTTCAACTTGTACGCAAGGGTCTGATATTTATCTCAATTTCAATGTTAAAGAAAATAATAAAACCTCTACATCTCTCATTGGAGTGAATGGAGCCTGTGCCTCTAGTCTCCTAAGGTGGGGGGGGCAGTGAGCCCACCAATGCCGTACCTTGTGTAGCTCAAGTGACAAATTACAGGAAGTGAGAAGGACATGGCTAGTCTTTCTTCTGAAAGGTCTCTGATTAAACCCATGGCGACATATATAGACGGCATACCTGGAACTGGTTCCAGAAAGCACTTTAACCAAACCATAGGACAGCAGTATGCAAAATAGTAGAAAGATGGAAAGATATTTGACATGTGACACGCGGCGTCTAATCAGTCATGATAATCTATAGGTTTTACAATAGTGTGGAAAACAGTGATGCTAAAAGGAGATGGCATTGCAAATAATTAGTTACTGCAGACGATTGCATTCAATGTGCAACAAAGCATAAATCCTCATGAGAAATAGGGGATAAGTTTAACTGCATTGTATGCAATATAGGCTATATGTAGTTGTGCAGTGTGTGTGTTGATGGCTGGTTTACAGCCTCACCTGGCCTGAGTCTGACTGATTGGACTCTGGGTCTGGGTGGGGCTGCACACCTGTGGTGCAGAGCAATCATGGCACCCAGGATAAACCAGCTATCAACACACACACACTCAGGAGAGAGAGCCACTGTCATGGCAGCATGTTACACCTGCTCGGCTTGTACCATTTCCAATAAATGGATATATTCTTCCACAACTACTTGTCTTTTGTCGGAGGGCCCCAGCAAAAGCCACTTAGGTGGCGTGTAGCATCATGTAGTCCACAAAGTGTACCTGAAGTTGTAATTAGTTTGTTACCAAGAGAGCCTTAGAATACATTAGGCATTATAAACAAGTGTTTTCGGAACCCCAGTTTTAACTATACAATACTTTAGTTAAAGCTGTCTGTGGGGAACAGATGAGCAGTTTGTCTTCCAGAGTCAAAAGATTTAAATAATAGTAAGAATAAAGGCACATTCAAATTCACATTCCTATGTGCGTACATACACAGTCTGCAGATTTCTAGAAATCCTCCAGTGTGTCCCATAAGCTCAGAGGATTCCCAGAAACATAAATAAAAGAGCAGAACAGCCAAGAACAGCTACTCTGTAACCAGTATTATAATCCCAACTATGGAAATGAAACTAAGAAATTGACCACTTAAATGGGCTGTGGACAACTTTTCAATGTTTCCTACCCTAGCGTTTCGAAGTGGTATTATGTTTGCACCGCTGTCGCAAAGACAAACCGGATTGCTTTCCGTTTCCTCAGAGCCTAACAACTAGAGATGTTCCGATACCATTTTTCCCTCCCGATACCGATTCCGATACTTGCTGTGCTGTCATGGTATCGGCCGATGCCGAGTACCGATCCGAAAACCAGTATGTTATAAAAAAAATATCATACATGCATTACTGTGATATGATTATCATAGTGGTAAGGCCTGGCTCAGGTTAAACTCTTTGTAAAACATGAATAAATACAGCAAATTCAAGCCATTTATTTTTAAATAGAACAGTTAACAGCTAGCCTAGCTAGCCCTTTTTACTGTTGGCGTTTTATTTGATTTTAACATCTGAATGTTAGTGAGAAGAAAAGATGGATGAAAAAAAAACGGAAAAAAAACAGCGGTTAAAGATAGCGAGTGAGTCCGGGAGAGGGCTACTCTCCTCGGACACATTACTCTGAAGCCCCGGTGACGGTCTGGAAGTGCGGATTAATACATAAAAACAAAACAGCGGTAAAAGCTAGCGTGTGTGTCCGGGAGAGGGCTACTCTCCTCGGACACATTACTCTGAAGCACGGTGACAGTCTGGAAGTGCGGATTAATAAAAAAAATAATGTGAGCGCGGTACAGCAGACCTGAACCGGATGTGATGAGACCTGTTTCGCAGAATGCGGAAGTATGTTGCGCATAACCCCTATAGATTACTAATTGAATAAATTACGTGGTATTGGATCGGTGCCTGGACTCCAGTAGTCGCCGATACCGATGCCAGCATTTTCGGCAGTATCGGAGCAATTTCCGATACTGGTATCGGAAAAACTCTACTAACAACCACAAACAACACAAGACATGCATTTGTTTGGAGATCTCCGCGAAAGAAACGATCAACACTTTGGAAATAAGAAAGAAAGAAGCATGTTCACTGAGGAGGCAAAGTGAAATTGGCATCATTTTATTTGGGAACAGGCAAAAGCTATCGTAATGATGTGAGTATTGCTTTGCACAAACAAGTATTGGCGTCGGGGTGGAGGGGGGAGTAGAAGAAATTAATTTAGTCTATAATGACATGAAAGCAGATACCCATTTTTTAGTAAAAGCGAACTGGGTTGGTAGCCTGACTGGATCACCTGGCGAGTCGTGACATGAGGTTTATTCAGGTAGTATACTCAATGTAAAAACGTAGCGTACGCAGATAAGTGGTGTCATCAGATTGGCTTTACTTTGGTTGCTCCACCGTCTGCCATTTCCACTACCGAGGATAGCTACCAATAGCTACCGGGGTAAAAAAGCTTAAAATGCACAAAGTGTACAAAGAACATTACATGTATTACACAAGACATGAAGATGGAGGTGGCAACTTGACGACACAATCAATAACCAATCAACAAATTCACTTCTCACAGGGACAAGCAACAGGGAGCTGTCAATCTGTACTTTACTGTGACTACATGACCCACCACACATTTCCTGTGGGTAATGATTCTATATTTAGGCAAGTGTAACAGCTAGAGAGAGGAGAGAGAGAGAGAAAGTGAAAGAGAGAAAGAGAGAGAAAGAGAAAGAGAGAGAGACCTCAGCCTACTTCAAGTAACTTTAACACCCTTGCAAAACGCAGAGAGTGGGAGCATCAGCCAATGGTTTTGTCTGAGCGTTTCCTCTCATGAAGCCACCTGCTGCAGAAGCTCTCCACCAGCCTGCTACTAATGATTAGCATGTAGACATGAATGTAATCCTACAGGTCAGATCGTTTGAAGTGAATCATCGAATTGAGGTGTGAGTGTCTGCGTGACTGCTTACAGTAATTAAGGCCTAAGGCTCATTGTGGTTTCGAATGAAGATGTTCCCCACACACTGAACTGGTCAAGCCTCACATTCGCTCCCAGTAATGATGCAGTGGGATAATATCCTTGCCAAACAGACGTCGTGAAGATCATTGTTTTGGCTTAAACTGTATGTTTGCTTGAGATGGATTCAGAATGTATGGTTTGTTTCACATACCCATTTTTCTTATTGTGTTTACAGAATCATTTTAATAATCTAGTTCTAGTCTGTACTATATGTTCACTGCACTAAAGATATTCAGCTGATTTCTATTTCAAGAATCAAAGAGGATACATGACATTTCTTTTTTCTCATTGGCATACATGTGTTGTACTGTAGAGTCACCCAGATCAACAGTGGCAGTGGCACATTTTAAAGCTATTTCAGGCACCAAGGCCACGTGCCAATAAAAAGATGCAACAACAAGCTCTTTCTGGAATAACAAGTGATTCAGTTCCTGCACAAAGCAGCAGCCAGTAAACACAACCATAGGCAGCTTATGAACTCCATTGTAGAGAAAATGCTCAGGCCAAAAAAACAAAACCTCAACGAAACCTCAAAATAAAACAAGGAGGACAAGCTTCCGTTGAGGCACGCTGCGGACGCTCGGAAAACAGGAAGGAGTCGGACCCAGCAATGTCTTGTGGAAGTGAACTAGGCTGTACGTGGGGCTGCCTCTGCGTGTGTGTGTGTGTGCATGTTGACTGGAAATCCCCCCCCCCCCCCCACACACACACACACAGGGTGTGCATGTGTGTATGTGTACGCAAAACATGTGTATAGTTCATTTGAGTCACATAGGATCAGTGTATATCTGTACTCTATCAAAGCCTCAATTACCACTAGAAGAGAAGAGTCTCTGAAACTTGCATCACATACTTCCTGTTCTTCACACCATGTTCCCAAATACGGCTTTGCAGTGCAGACAAGAAAACACATCTGCAGAATGTAGACTTTAGCATTGCCATAGTTTAGGGCTCGCCCAATTTCAAGCTTTGGATAAACGTTAGGTTTTCCGAACGAATATTCAAATAGTTCATTAATAAAGTAAATCAAAAAAAAGGAAATTCCCTGTGTGTATTCTTCCCTGCCTGAATCAGAGCCTGCGGAGACCCCTGCAGCAATCATATTTTTATCAACTGATAGTGCTTTCCTTTTAATTTCTTGTTATTTTAATGACACAAAAACAAAACTACAATATCACAGTAAGATTGCCGTCAGTAGCTTTCAGAACTGAAATGTACACTTTGGCATGTACGTACGCATGCACACACCGGCATACCTCGACGCAGAAAAGACACACCAGCATGTCCCGATGCAGAGAAAACACACACACACACACGCACACAATTCAAAGTCAACACAAAACAAACTGATCTTTTTTACTTTGGTGTTAGTGACGAGGATATCTATGAGTGTTCCTGTATCAACACACCAAACAATATGAGGAAGTCTTCTACAGATCACACACGCATAAGTGTGTATGTGTGCGTGTACACGCGTGTAGTTCATTTGAGTCACATAGGATCAGCGTATACTGTATCAAATCCTCAATTACCACTAGAATAGAGAAGAGTTTCTGAAACTCGCATCACATACTTCCTCTTCAGCTTCACATCATGTTCCCAGTACTGATGGTTTTGCAGTGCAGACAGGACAACAAATCTGTAGCATGTGGACTTTAGCATTATATACTATATATAGAAATATGCATATGGAGGATCTTCTTATCAGACATGCAACGGCTGTTGAACGTCTGATACACAATACCTTGCACAACAACAATCTTCCTAAACTCTATTCTTCCTATATACTATAGTTATAGTTATAGTTATAGTTATATAAATCTGTCAAAACATTTGAATTAACTTGTACTAATGTTTTATTAAACCATCCATAATAAAAGTAACACTATCTGAAGCCTTCTGCATGCACATCAAGTAAAGTTGTGATTCAGGTCAAGGTCGACTGACCCACTCCAGTTAATTGTAAGCATTTGCAACTGAATACAATGTTATAATTTAGCTATTCTTTATTCCCTACGCATGAGCATGCATTTTGTCTCTTTATCTGAATGTTTTTCGCATTCCATCCAAAGTTTACATGCTAACAATTCAAGCAGGCTTGAATTGAAGTGACACAAAGTTATGTCCAAGTAGTTTGACCTCACCGTGAGTGAGTTGAACCAATTCAAAATTAAATTGCAAATATTTTGGCATGTTTATCCATCTTAAATGAAACTGGTTTGTACTAAGTTGTGGTAATCAGTAAGCCAATGAACAAGGCAGAGTGCTTCATGTTTAGTTTAGTTGTGGTTACAGTGCACCAGTGTTACATCCATCAGGCAGGGGACGAGAGCCTGGAGGAGAGCAGAGGGAAAAGCACTGAACTAGGAAACCCAGCTGATAATCAGGAAAGGATTCAGGGTTTAGTGCTGTACACTGTTGCACTCGGGTGTAAGAACGTAAACTATAAAGTAACATTCCCAGAGGTACCACTGTGTGGTCACCAAATTGTGTAAGTCACGCATTAAGAAGAGGACAACTAAACAAAAATGGGTAGATGTTCCAAAGACCGTTCAAAAAAATGTTGGAAGTGGATATCCGTTTGAAGTCTTTACAGGAAGCAATAACAACAAGATGTTGTTGTGGCTGGACCGTGTGACAACAACAACCATGTCATCACTCACTCCGACCAATGGTGTACCTGTAAATGCAAAGCATCCACTCAAAAAGCACACTGTGTCATGTACATGGATTTCAAGAAGAGTATAGGAAACAGAATGAAGTGCAAAGAGCAAACATTGATCCACTGATACCTGAGACCTGCTGTATTCAGCTCTGAGTGCATGTTTGGATTCATTCAAGAGTACTGGGTTCAAAAGTATTATTACATAGACTATAACATAGTCAGGGCTCTAAGCTGTCTATTACATAGTCAAAAAGTGAAAAAATAATACACTTGAAGCAGATAATATATCACAACTAAACATAATAAATATGCACAACACTCCTCGCCTGCCAATCAACAGAAATACATGATGGACAGGTGATATTGGGGTCTGTGTGAGACATGCTTGAACCATACATAGACTGATTTGTTAGATTCAAAATGGCAACGACCAACCTATACAGATGTATAGCAGGATAGTGACCTAATTGCTGGACTGTGTAGACATAAAGTCACTCTGACTCAGTCAGTGTCTGCTTAAAATAGTTACAGAGGTATAATAAATAATACCACTATGCTTAGGAAACTTGCACCACTCAACATGCCATTGTATAGTACAATTATTATAGACAAATGTAAACTAATTCTCTGCTGTTGGTTCTAACGCCATTAGTGTGTACTGGAAGTAGCTGGTACATTCTTTCCACACAGTCATATGCGCATCAACACCACATTTTACTAAACCACACCACAACACCCAACACGTTTGTAGCAAAACAGTGATTTCCATGTGTCACCAATGTAAGTCATTCTGTCTGACAGAGGAACAGTAGGCCTATTCCGCGAGTGACGCAGGTGGAAAAACAAACATAGTTTCAAGGCTGCTCAAGGCTTGAAGAACATGGTGGTGATGCAGTCTTTCCTCTGGCACATTGCTCCGACCAATAAGACCAGCCTCTATAGGGACACTGACTGTCAGCTGACATGCTGACTCCCAAATATAGTCGCTATGGAGTCAAATAAGCAAGTGACTTTCAGAAAAGGATCCAGGTATTTCCACATATGTGGGGATATTACGGCAGGACATAATGTGGGAGGCACGTGACATGGGTTCAACTGTTTTTTATTAAAAGGCTATTACGTTTTATTTTTAAATGCTGTCGTTATGATAGAGCCATCCCATGATGGTCTCACTGTGCATCACAACCCTGGCTCGGAGGCACCTGACATGACCCACGATACTGCTTTAGACATCAGGAGGACTGTGGCAGCCATACAGACGTAAACAGAGAGGTCACTGGGTTTGAAGACATCCAAACTCCTTCTGGCAGAGGATATGCACAGTGCGTCACATTTAATGGTTTTGGCTATGACACACACACACACACACACACACACACACACACACACACACACACACACACACACACACACACACACACACACACACACACACACACACACACACACACACACACACACACACACACACACAGACGATGGAGAACATCTAGCCAGGTCTTGCCACAGTGCAATATCGAGACAGACATATAAAGTCTTTATTTCTTTTTTTACCCAGGCCAATAAAACGGCGGTGTCTACTTGTGGCTGTCTGCATCTTAAATACAGCTCCTTGTGGGAATACAGTTGTTATGAGTAAGATGATGGGTTTCTCTCAGTAAAAGAAGTAGGTTTGGGCTTTCTCGGATTATATGGCTCATCACAACTTGGCGTACGAAGCATGATAGAAGATAATGTTATGTTCATTCTGAAATAACTTACATCCAACATAATTACTTTTGACCTGTCAATGCCGCAATATAGTGTCCTATGGTTCGCGCCAACGGAATCAAACACTAAACTCAAACTCAGTTTCGCCTTGAGGGAGTAGCCTAAGCCAAACCGGCTTCCAAACAGTTTTGTTTTCTTTCTTGCAAAAGACTGGCTGTCCTATTGCACATTGTGACCACTTTGGGTGGTCACAATGTCCCATCCACATCCTTGGGTTATAAATGCAGACGGGTGCTCTGAGGTAGCTGACTCCTTCAGTGGACTGTGAAGCCTTTGTGTAGAAATGCCATCATTCTTTTTTAGGGTCGCCATGAAGCCACAAGTCCCTGAAGCCATGGAGGACATATAAAGCGAATAAAAGGTCTAAAGGGAAGGTTTAAAAGGGTCCCTTGTTGGCAAAAACTACACGCGCGCACAAAATGGGTGACCAGAAATGCAATCCCCCGAAACGATTATAGGAAGCTCAGCTCTAAAACAAGGAAGTCGGGGAGGATGTACAGAAACTTAAATTAGACTCAGTCTAGGCAGCACACGCGAGTAGCTTGCTTCATCTGCCAGAAAGACTTTAGGAAGTCAGGTGAAGTAGTATAAAGAATCACAAAGTACCTGTAGGGAGGAGGTTGTGGTGGATGAATGGGTCAGACACTGGACTTGCATTCAGCAGACCGGGGTTTGTGTCCCTGATTATTTTGAGACTTAGTTGACTTATTTTGGTTGGATTTAGGCAACACAAATACTTGTTTAGGTGTAGGCAACACAACTACTTGGGTGGGTTTAGGCAACACAACTACTTGGTTAGGGTTAGTCAACACAACTATTTGGTAAGGTTTAGGCAACACAACTACTTGGTTAGGGTTAGGCAACACAACTACTTGGTTGGGTTTAGGCAACACAACTACTTGGTTAGGTGTAGGCAACACAACTACTTGGTTAGGTGTAGGCAACACAACTACTTGGTTGGGTTTAGGCAACACAACTACTTGGTTAGGGTTAGGCAACACAACTACTTGGTTAGGTTTAGGCAACACAACTACTTGGTTAGGGTTAGGCAACACAACTACTTGGTTAGGTGTAGGCAACACAACTACTTGGTTAGGGTTAGGCAACACAACTAGTTGGTTAGGGTTAGGCAACACAACTATTTGGTTAGGGTTAGGCAACACAACTACTTGGTTAGGGTTAGGCAACACAACTACTTGGTTAGGTGTAGGCAACACAACTAGTTGGTTAGGGTTAGGCAACACAACTACTTGGTTGGGTTTAGGCAACACAACTACTTGGTTAGGATTAGGCAACACAACTACTTGGTTAGGGTTAGTCAACACAACTACTTGGTTAGGGTTAGGCAACACAACTACTTAGTTAGGTGTAGGCAACACAACTACTTGGTTAGGGTTAGGCAACACAACTACTTGGTTAGGGTTAGGCAACAAAACTACTTGGTTAGGGTTTGGCAACACAACTACTTGGTTAGGTGTAGGCAACACAACTACTTGGTTAGGGTTAGGCAACAAAACTACTTGGTTAGGGTTAGGCAACACAACTACTTAGTTAGGTGTAGGCAACACAACTACTTGGTTAGGTTTAGGCAACACAACTACTTGGTTAGGGTTAGGGTTAGACACAGCAGATACTTGAGCGACACCAGCAAGAGAAGGCATTGCCATCCTCAAGTCGCCATCACCACATTCAAACCCTCTTCTTCACGATGACAACGTAAGGATGTTTTAAGTAACGATCAAGTAACTTACACATTCATACGAAGTCCTCACTCTACCACCCATTTTCAGACATTGTAGTGGGCATTTATGGGAAATTGCGAATTATTGACTCAAGATAGCTGTTTACAAATGTTGTTCGACCTTTTTATAAACGAGCCGTTGCATTTTTGAGTGCTGGAGTTTTTTTCAGTCAATACAGGTGCTAAGCCGACTATATCCGATGATGAGCACTGTTGTTTGGATATGAGAGTCTCTCCAATTGCATTTAATATACGGATGTTATGCTTGAAAGACACGTACCTGGAGTTAGGATTGGCATAAGACCCCATTGTGGTCCTAAAAGGTCCCAAGACGAGAGACGTGACGCCGCTCGTGTGAGTAACTGACAGCGCGGCACGCGGAGCTGCAGGACACCAGGCTGGTCTCCATGGCCACGCCCACCACGCTGCTACTTTACTACCAGCCAATGGCGCGTCTCCGTTCCTCCATGTGCGGCACAAAATACATCATTATATAGTTGCGTTTAGACTGTAGTCACTTTTTTTATTGTACACAAACTTGACCAATATATATATTAAGTATATATATATTTTTTATTTTTATTTTTGTTATGTTTTACAAAGTACCCATTGTAGAGATCGAGTATTTTTAAAATCAGTTCAGAGAAGTTACTGTAACTCAGCAAAAAAGTACCATTTACACCATTTATAACAGTCGGTGCTTCTGCTGCCGCACAGCTAATTTTCTTTATTTACTTTACTATATTTATTCAACAAAATAGACACATTGTACATATACGTGTTATCCTAGTTTTGAGAACATCTCTAGTAATATCAGCATTCAAATAGGATTCTTTCTCAAGATTATATTAATACATTCAAACAAATCTATTGTTCAACTGAGAAATACAAAATACAAAATATCCCATTGAAAATAAATTTGTAAAAATGTGGTAACAACATATACAAGAGCCCATCTATTGGTCGAAATACTTATTGCAGTCCCATTTCTCATGGAGATGTGGTAATTTAAAAAAGGGGGAAATGTGGGAAGCACATTGTAACACACACACACACACACACACACGCACACTCACACTCACACACAGACACAGACACAGAGTGTGTGTGTCTGTGTCTGTGTCTGTGTGACACACACACACACACTGTTTAAAATATATTTCAACCAATATATATACATTTTTAACAAATTACTTCTAAAATCGTAAAAAGTGTAAATAGTCCAATTCCCAGTTCATATCTAGAACCACGCCTACAAAACCCATGGAGAGGTCCATTCATGTCCTTGAATGCATTCAATCACACTCTTATGCTTGCTCTTCATCTGGTCCCAGAGCCTGGAGGCTATCCCAGCTGACTAGAATGTGACAACAGTCCAATGCACTAGAAAACAATATGCAATGATAATGGACTTATTTTCTTTGCTCAATTTCCCAAAGCTATATTATATATACCTATTTAACCAACAAAAGGTTTTTGTGATTGCATCATACCGGTCCTACAAATCCACAGATAAGACCATACAGTCTATGGATGAGACTCAAACGGAGGTCTCACATGTGCTTTAATCATGTAATTCAAGTTCATGGCCTCTTTAAACAACTTCTCCATTAGCTGCCGGATGCTAGAGTTGAGTATTTTCCTTTTAGGGGGAGATAGAGTCAGAACAGCCGTTGCTTTCGCTGGCATCCTACATGGCCGCAGTGTCCTCCGTGAGGAGAAGTAGAGAGAGTCCATTAGTGTAGCATCCATAATTGCCACAATATGTTGAAGACCCCTTGGCATAATGTAAAAGCTTCAGTTTTTTCCCCCAGGGGTTGAATCCCCTCAGTGTATATGGAGCATCCAGAGGAGGGGCTGGGTGTGTCTTCAGGGCAGTGCCCCGATGAACGTGTGGACGGGCAGGCAGAGGAGGGAGCAGAAGGTGGGGTGTAGGGGCTGGATCTGCGGGGAGAGGACTCGAGCCTGTCTCCAGTCTGTGCAGCTGTCTGGTTTGGAGCACACTGATATATCACACCTGGATGGGAGAGAGAGGCACACCAGGGTTCACTTTGATTTCCTCATTTTGAGTTTGTATACATGTGTGTGTCGGTGTGTGTGTGTGTGACCTTCAGTTGTATGTATGTTTTTTAACAATCAGTATATCCGTCTGTCTTTTCTTTTTGTTGGTTTCCCTGTCGTTAGCCAATAGGTAATTGGTTAATTGGTTGTGTGTTGTGTTGATTGCTTGAGGGGCAATGGTGGGTATATCAAGGTGTGTGTGTGTGTGAGAGAGAGAGAGAGACACTGAAGGTTGATGTTGCTTTGATTTGTATATGGACACCTGCTACTACTCTAAGTTACTGAAATACCAGCCACTGGTGAGTTGTATATGCCAACTAGGTTACCAATGCAAACTTATATCTCTAATTTTTGGAAGCTTAGGTCATATCCACAAACATTTGGTTAGAGGACTGATGTTGGGTGGGTTACATAAGAAAGAAGCCAAAAGATTGGCAAAATGTTGCTCTGTCAGCCATCATAGGTAGTATGCGAATCTGGAGACAAAGATGTTTTGTTTACCCATAAGTGTTTGGTGTAATTCTTTAACTTATCATGTAGGACTTGTAAAGGCATGTTGCTTGATTAACCTGTTACATTGTCAATCTTTCTTCCCAAAATGTTTGGATCTTGTTCCCCTTCCTTGTGAGTTTGGATTCAAATAAAAGCATTTGTGTGTGTGTGTGTGTGTGTGTGTGTGTATTTTAGGTTAGTTTAGTTTAGAGTGTTATTTTGTAAGATTAATAAATATATTTTCCTTTCAGTTTACTTTTTGTGCATTTTTAAGTTGTTTGAAGCTGAGGTGGAAGTGGACAATTTGACCGTGTGTGTGTCTACCTGATGACACTCTGTAGGATCTTGCGTTCGTCTTGGTCCAGACACACAGCAAAGGTTGTGTTCTGTGTTCCACTCACCAGCACCTTGTCCACCTTCACCTTCCATGTGCTCAGGTGCTGCACAGAGAAACACAGCAGAACAAATTTAACGTTAACTTGTAACTAATTCAACATTTAAACATAATGAACTATCATGTTCCAACTCGCATGTCACAATAATCCTTCTGCTGATTTTACTAAACATCACATTTATTAACTGACATATAAACTGACATTTGACCGCACCTTTCCATGCTTACTACATTTTGAGCTGCTGCTAATTCCCATTTTTTTCTATTTCTATTCTACTTCTGTTCTATATCTTTTCTCTGTATTCATATTTTTCTGTATACAGAATCTGGGAATCGTGTATGTTATGCTTGGATTGTGGAACCACCCCAAAGTCATGAATGTAGCCATACGCTAACAAGGGAAAGTAAAGGCCATTTTCATTGAAAGGATAACCATCACGCTCGGCTATTTTCTAAGAGAGTACTGCTTCATACGCGCGTTGATGAAAAATCACAGTCTGCATCATCAACTGTGTTTCTGGGAAAAAATCTCTGAAATGTTGGACGATGGACGAATGCAAACCCCGGACAGATGATGTCAGTGGTCCAACTTTTCCAAGATTTTTTCACGGAAACTAATTTGATGTTGCAGACCGCAATTTTTTCCCAACACGCGTATAAATGCAGCAGTATTCTCTAATATTAGAAAATAGCCAAGTATGACAGCAGTCACTGTTGCAGTGTCTGTGCAACAGGTCATCTTGGTAAAGCTTTTCAGGATATGAGATATTCTGCCTCAACCACAACTTCATCTCTAAATATCTATCAACTATCTTGTCACTGATTGTATCCAGGCAGCCACTGTAGGTTACTGATGACATATTTAAACAAAACACACACACACACACACACACACACACACACTCAGGCACGTGCAGAGGGGGGGGGCTATGGGTGCCCGAGCCCCTGCCCTTTTCCCTTTGAAGGACCAAAGTGCCCTTTTGAGCGGACCAAAGTGCCCTTTTGCCCCCCCCCCCCCCCCCCCCCGCGCTCAACAATCGCGCAACAGAAATCCTCCGTTAGCACCCCCCCCCCCGCTCAACAATCGCGCAACAGAAATCCTCCGGTAGCACCCCCCCCCCCCCCCGTTTTTGAGCACCTGCCCCTCATAGGGTCTCTGCACGGCCCTGCACACACTATGGGGGGCATTTCATGCCAGCGAACTATACTAAAACGCGTGTACAGCGCCTATGCGATGACATCAAACCTCTAACGTGCGCGTGTAAATTCCATTCACTTTCAATGGACAGACGAGCGTCACGTAGGCGTCACGCAGACGCTGCACACGCGTTGTTGCGCATACGCCTACGTGACGTGTGCGTGACGGGTGAACTACGCCTCAAATACGTGACGTGAATACCACGCGTGACTGTTAAGTACAATTCTACATGAGCGTACAGCACACGCTGTGTAGTGTTTGTGGAAATCCAATAGCGACGGGTCATTGGTGCCGTGCCGCGCGTAACCCCTCTTGCCCAGTGGATGCGTTCGTCAACGCATCCCATTGACTTTGAATGGGGCTGAGCCGCAATGCATTGTGGCACCGTCAGTCAAGTCGGCTCCGTCAGTTGCGTTGAAAAGTTGAGAACATTTTATCTTTTCAGGCCAAAATGGATCCGTCAGCCAATCAGAACGACACCCCCTCCGTCAGACACGCCTTCCGTCTTCCGTTGACGGTTGAATGCAGTGGGTAACAGGCGTAAACGCAGCGGACGCCTGTGCGCACGCTCGTCTCAACGTACACATAATCATTTACCGGTACTTCATGATGACGAATTTTGAGTTTAACAGCTGCTTCGCTTCACAATTCACGCAGTCCATGTATTACCAAGAGAGACGATGTGACAGTTTAGGGACGGGCGGCCATGGGTTCGGGAGATTTCCCGAACGGCCGGACGATTTCAGGCCGAGCCGGCCGGCCGTCGTTTTTTAAATTTTTATTTTGTATTTTTTATTTTGTGTATTATTATTTTTGGGCCGGTCCAGATTTTTGGGCCGGTCCAGGACTGTCGGTCGTAGACCTGGGGTGCGCTACGATCCCCCTCGGGTCCGCGGCTGGGTCCGGTGCTGGGTCCCCCCCCCCCTCCCCCTCCGTTGACAACCGCGCCGAATTCTGCTCCCACTCCAGCCCTGGTCCCCACCACTTCTAAAACCAAACTGACGCCCTTGCATGTAGGCCTAGCTTTTGTCAGTTTGATATTCGTTATTACATTTTAAACAAAAAACAATAAACAGACCGTTTTTTCCGTTTTTTTGTTTGTCTGGGTTATTTGTACATTGAGACGAGCGTGCACACAGGCGTCCGCTGCGTTCGCACGTGGCATGACACTTATCACCCGTCACCCCTTTATACGCGTGTCTGTACGCACGCGTCTTTTTCAGTCTTTATGCAGACGTAGGCGACGCGGTTTAGGCGTTTTAGTATAGTTCGCTGGTATGGCGAGTGAACAGTGCCAAACCTAAGCCTAACCAGGAAGAGGCGAAGGAGCAGTCTAACCCTACGCCGCCGTCAGAACGTGTGGAATTTTGTATGGGATTGATTGGGACTGCAGACGGGAGACCAGCAGCGACGCCACGGCGACTGCATGGAAGTTCCGTCCACCGGCGGCGGTGTCACGGCGACGTACATACGGAAATTCAGCAAAATGTACGTCTACTCATGGACGTCTGAACAAGTTAGTCGCCACAAAGACGCCTGCTAACCTACGTCGCCGTGAGAACGCACGTCTACTCATGGACTTCTGAACAAGTTAGTCGCCCCAAAGACGCCTGCTAACCTACGTCGCCGTGAGAACGCCTGAACTAGTTATGTGGCCACAAAGAGCTTCAGTGTGATTTTATGACTTAGTTTAGGATTTACGAGTGTTTTATACAACAGCACATTTATATCACTTGGAACAGCAATGTATAATGGTGTGGGACAGATAAAGTGTTGTTTAAATGTAGGCTATTTTGATGGTACCTGTTTTGATACTGTTATTCACTCTCAAAGTAGAGCTATTATTGTTTTAGTTGAGATAATGAATTGCTAATTTGTTTGGGTAATTTACTGTAATTAAAATGGGTAGGTCTACAGACTTAGCATTAAACACCACTGTGTTTTCTTTACTACAGTATAGCCTATCTGTAAAGAGTCACATTCATATTTAAAATTTATATTAATGTAATTATCTGCAGTTTAGAAAAATGAATTTGATTTGAAGGTTTATTTTGGTTATTGGATTTATTTAATCAGATTTATACAGAAGAAATTGTGTAGATTATTTATTGATTGAATAGTTTATTTTGATATCAATGCTAAGAATATCTGATGTGGTGTAAAATAAAAGAGATGACAATGGCAGCCAACATAACCAGTGTTAAATCTCCTCTCTTGCCTGTTTTCATATTTCCCTGTAGGCTACACAAAGGAGACGATAGATCTACCCAACACAACAATTTATTATCTGTACAATACCAAGAATCAACAGATTTTCACGAGTATATGATTACAATGATGAATACAATTTGAATTAAGCTAACATTCACAAACAAATATATTCTAAATGAATACTCTGAGCAAGCATGACAATACTGCATGCCATTACATCATGTCTTGTACTACACTCATGCTACTCAATACCTTTGCAAATACTTTGCAGGAGGGAGAAGCCCAGCACAGTGACCTGACTGCAATCGTGTGTTCAACCCAGTCGCCAAAAGTATACGTTGACAGTGAACGTTTTCGTGAACACTGGATTACGTCGCAGTTCAACGTAAAATAGCGTGTTGTACCTACAGTATCCGCGCGTGGCGCTGTGGAGGCGCCTGAAGAAAGCACAACCAACAAGGACATTTCATGGTTATAAAATACATAAATTGCTGGTTATAAAATACATACATTATAATTAAGGTGACGGTGATGCAGGGTTGCCAGCTTCAGGCCAAATTGGGCTGTTTTGAAAACGGAGTCGCGGGTGTAAACCTCAAAGACGCGGGTCACAGTTTTCTTTTGTGCTTTCAAAACCCACCACAGAAACAGTTGGGGTGTAATATGTATTGCATAATCTTTATGAAAACTCAGTCAGAACAACACAGTCTCACTCCCAGAACGTCAAATAGCGACTGTCGGTAAGGCACTTTAGCGTCAGTCACTGACGGAGATCGTCTCGGCGATGTTTGACGTTCAGTGGTGTGTGGGCATCCGTCCTATTGGTTAGTTATTACTCCTGTATCAGAGCTATAGAGTAAACAACTCTATAAACAACTCTATGTTTACTCTATAGCTCTGATTCCTGCGCCATGTTTCAATGACGTCAGGTTGCTAGGGGCTACGGCTGACAGACGCCACCTGTCCCATTGGGAGGACCTATCAGCCGGAAGTACTGTCCTTACTGTACTATTGTTTATGTTGTAATGTCATAATATTGTTGACAATAAAGTTTGTTAAAAAAAACAATGTGCCCACAATGTGAACTCCAAACAATTCATGTTTATCCAATTCATGGACAAACAAAGCAGCTTGAAACACGTCTAAAAAAAACACTTGAAATAAAATGTAGCCTATATTTATATTTTTCCAACATCAATCTCCCTATAATATGAACAAAATATGATCAGGTTATACTTTCTCTTGAAAACGGGCAAAACGCTAATACCCTAACCCGGAAAATGAATTTAAAAAACTACAAACGTTCGGAAAATGCAATACACTGCAGTGTGCGGCGCCATGTTTTTTCGGCATGTTTTTTGTAGTTCTAAAGCCCTTTGCATACGGCACAGGCCTACTTTCTTTCAAAAGCTCATATCTTGGTCAATTAAAAACAACTGTGTGTAAAAATGTAACTACACACAGACATACGCATTACTATATTATGTAGCCTACTATCCTGTCAGCCCTGGGGAAGGGAACACAATGGCTATAAATGGTCATATTAAGTAATATGGAAATATGTATATGAAACATTAATAGTTTAAGGGGTAAATGGGGTCTAAACTGCTCCAAATTGAAAAGCATGACTAAGGATAAGGTCACCATCAATATGTTGAACACATTTTGCCACTAAATATCCCTTAAAATATGTTTTAGTGATTTTATCCATCTTGGCTCTATATAGGCTGTGAGAAAGTACACATCAAGTGCCTTGGCAGTGAGCAAGATAAAAATGAAACTTTGTCGTAGGATGACAATGAAGACATCGTTGGAAAGGTCTTGATCTGCAGAGTACAGATATGCCACTGTGAACATTCTGGGTGGTTCCTGCACCTCAGGAATGCCCTTTGAACCTTGAACCTAAGGCTCTTTTAAAGGCTTACAGAAAAGCAACACAATGTGATACAAACATGGGGAAAACATTTTTGGAAAGCTCTTGACTTCTTCTATCATGTCCTTTGTGGCCTTTGCCAAACCATCAGGGGGCGCTACTGGGTAAGGTCAAAACCAGATTTCACCCAATTAACAATAGTAAAAATGAAATCTGACCAAATAAATGTGCCCCCCGGTCCCTAAAACATATATTACACTTGCGAAGTTCCTTGACACATTTTCACATAATAGGGAAAACGTTAACTAAACATTTTAGGACTACAAAAAACATGGCGGAAAAAAACATGGCGCCGCACACTTCAGTTCATTTTCCGAATGATTGTAGTTTTTTAAATTCATTTTCCGAGTTAGGGTTATCGTTTGCCCGTTTTCCAAGAGAGAAAGTATAACCTGAACATATTTTGTTCATATTATAGGGAGATTGATGTTGTAAAAATATAAATATATATATATATATATATATATATATATATATATATATATATATATATATATATATATATATATATTATTATTTTTTTTTTATTTATTTATTTTTTTTTATTTTTTATTTTATTTTTTTTTTAATTATTATTATTTTTTTTATGGCGACGGCGTGCGTATCCTCTCCCCACGGCGGCGGCGTACGTATCTTCTCCACACGTGCATTTCACACGATGTTATCCTTCTCCTGGTAATTTTGGCACTATCCACTCGCCATACGCTGGCATGAAATGCCCCCCATACACACACACACACACACATACACACACACACACAGGCAGACAAAGAAAGAGACAGACATCTTACCTGGTTGTAGCTTTTCTTTGCTTTACAGTTTTGTCTCTTGAGCACCTCCGTCATACTCAGCAGCAGGCACTCCATCTTCGGATCTGGGAGAGAGACTTTGGTTTAGACAGTCCTCACAACTAGCATTACCAGCAGACTCTGGTTTAGACAGTCCTCACCACTAGCATTACCAGCAGACTGGTTTAGACCGCAATCACAAGAAACATTATCAGAGTTTGGTTAAACAACATTTGTTATTTTTTTGTCAGCACATCATGATTTGTAATGCAGATTAATAATAATAATAATAATAAGAAGAAGAAGAAGAAGAAGAAGAAGAAGAAGAAGAAGAAGAAGAAGAAGAAGAAGAAGAAGAAGAAGAATGATACAATGAACAATTGCCATGACACATTCATTAATTTAGAAGTGCCATACATCTGCAATAACCTGATCAGTATTTACTGGAAAGCTGCTGTTTACCCATGTGCCTGTTCAACTGTAATTCCATTGCCATTGGTAACTACATACCTAGTTCCTCTGGGTTTTTGCAGGCTTTGGTCAGGTTCAATGACGTGCACACTTTGGCCTCTCTTTTCCACTGACTCCGCCCACTAACTACCACCTGAGTGTCAACATAAAGATCAGGAGGTCAGTTGGGTACCTTAGTAACACACTCATAAAACAGTCTGGCATTGACATTCACAACAGAGTATATTGACTAGCGCCATTAGGGTCAGATATCAATGAAAGGGCTGTAGTTTTTGTCCCATTAAATCATATAGAGTTTGCTTGAGCCCCCTGTCTTTAAAGGGGACCTATTGTACAAATCCAACTTTTCCTTGGCCTTGCAAGCATAAGGAGTTCATTGGGCAATATTAGAGACGGTGGAACAACCATTAGTGAGGTGGCTAATGGTTCTCCTCAGCCAAGCACTTCCTGGTCTACAAAACGGTCCAGACCACTAGCGGGCGCACTTCAAAGTGATTCCAAGATGTCAGGGACAAAGCAGAAACATACGCACATCGACTGTGAAAAGTTGCTTGGAAAATCAGAAATCGTTGTACAATCTCCCGCAAGACCAATCAACAAGGAGAGAGTGGTTAGAAGGAAATGCCTGCATAAAACAGCCTGTTTTCAGGCGAGGATACATTCAGGGATGGATATTACACTACAGATGATGGACTGACATTGTTACTATTGTTTTACCACATTGTTTTATTATGCATTTCAGAATCATGTTTCTGAATGTTTCATGTACAATAGGTTCAATTTATCTGCAGGTGCTCTTCAAGGCTAAAGGAAGCGCATGCATGTGACACTGCTTCTTGTGACTCTTGCCTTCGCCCTTGAGCAAGGCTTTTTTTTAAAATGATTTTAGAACCTGAGTTGCACACAGAAGATGTTCCACTGTGGCTTGCCACTGCCCCTCAGCAGTTAGCATAGAGCAGGCAGCAGTAGACAAGCCGCAACGCTTAACACCATTTTACCTTGTTGTAAAGCACATCCAACTTGAGAGGAACTGCTTCTCGGTCTCCATCAATGCCAAACCTTTTTTTTGCAGAACCTTCCAGAAGGGAGAAACAGTTAACAGTTATTAAAGACATTTAAGCAATATCACACGAGAGGGAGTGCTGTTATACTGAATATCAGCATGGCTGTGATATGGTCGTAGGTACGAGGCCACAGGCCCAGTGCCGAAGATAATCTACAGTAAATGGTTTCTATACAAACCATTCCAAAATAGCCATTAAAATAAAACAAGGTTTCTGTGCTAATGTCACCAAGTACATAAACAACCTAAACTAAATACAAATAAAGACAGAAATACACATTTAATGGAATTTTAATCGTCAATTGAACAAAATACATAAATACATAAATTAATTAATTAATACACTGTTTGAGGCAGAACAACCTTAAAAGCAAGTAATAAACGATAGTAATAACAGATCCAGTCCTGTTTCCCATTATAGAACCTGATGCTGTTTATTCATAGGTGTCTGCTGTGCGTGTATGTGATTGTTGTGTATTTATATTATATTGTTGTGTGTATATATATATATATATATATATATATATATATATATATATATATATATATATATATATATATATATATGCCGGTTGGTTAGGAGTATTTGCGTACAAGTGTATTGTATGTTTTGTGTGTGTGTGTGTGTGTGTGTGTGTGTGTGTGTGTGTTTCAGACCTACCCATGGCCTTGACAGCTCGGGTTCCTGCAGTGTGTCCCAGCTCCAGTGAGTGAATAAAGACCTCCGTCCTCCTTTCACCTCCTGCTAATGTTAGCTACAACACCAGGCACACCAGCTAAAGTTACCAGACACCTACAGATACTATGCTATTGCAATGTGTAACTGTCTCTGCATCTGTGCATATATATATATATACGTATATATACACAGTATATATATATATATATATATACACACACACAGTGTGTATGCATACACGCATATACAGTGTGTGTGTGTGTGTGTGTGTGTGTGTGTGTGTGTGTGCGTGTGTGAGTGCATCTCTAACCTCAGCCTGATAGAGCTGGATAAGTGCAGGGCGTGTTGCCTGGCGACAGTAATACAGAACCAGGTCGGCCATAATGGGTAGCTGGCACTCATTTGAACCGTCATATGACTCTGACTCCGTCTTTGAGGTTTGCTGCGGGACAACATTACACAATGTTGTCATGATGATAGGAAAGACCACAGAAACACACACTGAAACAACATGGAGGATATCTAGTTCCTTTGTCGGTAAACCTCTTCATCACTAGGCCTATTTCTCAGGTTTTTGCCGAAAATAACATACCCAAACTGAGAATATATCTCCACAACTACAAGGGCTTGTAAGTTAAGCATAGCAAGCCATAGCACGACATCTGATGAGGGCCTGGGTCACGATTTGATGGCAATAAAGTGAAGGAGAGCAAAGATAGAGAGGTTTTAGTAGAGATAGTTTTCAAGGGACACTAAGTAGTTTTTTCCCCCATCTAGTGGTCAAATTGTTATTTTGCATTCAAACGAATTTATGCTCTCTAGCGCCTCGCGTTTTCGAACTACGGCAAGCGGTATCAGTCAAGATTCAAGAAGCTATGACAACATGATAACAACATGTCCTTCAAACACCACTTCATCAAGTTTTGTTTCGGATGATGAGGTACGTTCAGTGCTCGAAGTGGAAAAAAAATAAGTGCCGGTACGGTACTCCCTTATTCACATATAAGCGACGTGGGAGGGGGGAGGGGGCGCGATATTAACCCACCCCGGACCTACGACCGACGGGGGGGGGGGGGGGGGGGGGGAGATATTAACCCACCCCGGACCTACGACCGACGGGGGGGGGGGGAGATATTAACCCACCCCGGACCTAGCGACCGACGGGGGGGGGGATATTAACCCACCCCGGACCTACGACCGACGGGGGGGGGGATATTAACCCACCCCGGACCTACGACCGACGGGGGGGGGGGACCGCAGCCTGTGACAAGTGC
>JAOPHQ010001578.1:0-25000 GCA_030340625.1 Merluccius polli | reverse complement strand
GCGGGCCGAGATTAGGCTGAAGCACTCCCACGCCAGTCTGCTGCCGTCTAGACGGTCTAACAGCCCTGTTTGTGGAACAGTTAAATCAGCTCAGCCCGCGAAACTCGCGGCAACGGTGGCGAAGACTGGGGGGGGGTGAGAGGCCGACACAGAAGACACTCCGGTGGGAAGGAGTAGAGCCGGAGACAGATCACACAGGAGGAGGAGGAGTAGGAGGAGGAGGAGAAGGAGGAGGAGGAGGAGGAGGAGATAGAAAAGAAGACGGTGCGGTGGAAACTTTTTTTTGGCAGGTCTTGAAATGATCACACAACTTTGCTGTTGATCTTCAGAAAGGCATCGCGGCGGTTTATGTTGGATCAGACGGGTGAAACCAATGCTAATGCTCACCAGCAGGCCAAACAGAGAAAGGGCAAAAAAAAGAAACAAAAAAAAGACACTTTCCAACTCTATCGTGATACGAGCCAGATTGGGCCAGATAGCGAGATGGATAATATATGCTCCCTCACACTCCTGCAGAATATTGACTGTTCCCTCTCTGTGCTAATAGTCTATTGTTATTCCTGGAGCGATGCGATAAATGCATAGCAGTGTTTCCAAACGCTTTTCGGCTCCCCGGCGTTGGACTCCTGGACTCTTGGAGAAGTTCACTGGCAGGCAGCTGGTCGCTACTGAGCAACAGATCTGGGGTTCAGGTCCTCTCCGCGTGGATCTGGCGTTCAGGTCCTCTCGGCGTGGATCTGGCGTTCAGGTCCTCTCAGCGTGGATGTGGCGTTCAGGTCCTCTCGGCGTGGATCTGGGTTCAGGTCCTCTCGGCGGCGTGGATCTGGGTTCAGGTTCTCTCGATGTGGATCTGGTGTTCACAAGTCAGAATTAATTGCCCAGCTGAAGATAATTGAAGACAGACAAAAAAGTAAAGTAAAACAAATCTAAAACACGCGAACAAAATATGCGAAAGGCAATAGAAATGTGCAGAAGATGTATTAAAGAATGTGCACACATTGCATTTATTGAAATAAATACAATGTGCATATAGAAATGCGCATAAGGTATGCATATACTTAGCATAGCTATACAGCGGCGCAGGACAAATTCTGACAATATTAATATTGCTGATGGTAATTGATGCATTTTTAATGCGTCTTTTCACCCAAGTTTCCCATTTTACGGGGTTCAATAATGTACTAAACTACTGTACTATAATACACAGTTATCTTATCTTAGGGGCGGAAGTAGCTCTCGGTCCGTAGAGGACTCGGTCCGTAGAGGACTCGGTCCGTAGAGGACTCGGTCCGTAGAGGACTTGGCTTGGGAACCGGAGGGTCGCCGGTTCAAGTCCAGCCGGACCACAGTACTGAGTGTGGACTGGTGGCTGGAGAGGTGCCAGTCCACCTCCTGGGGGCTGCTGCCGAGTTGCCCTTGAGCAAGGCACCGAACCCCTAACTGCTCCCTGGCGCCGCTGTTACGTGGCGGCCTGTCACTCCACCAAAAAGTTGAGTGATAAAAGAATTTCCCCAATGTGGGATTAAGAAAGTAAAATCTTAATCTTAATCTCGTATATCATATACTGTATTTTAGTATGTCCATTTACTTCAAGTTTTTAAAGATGACCTAAAGTAATCCTAAATAAATAAATCCTAAATAAAATAAATAAATTAGCAAATACAAGTCAAAAACAGCATATCCCCCCCCCCCCCCCCACCATCACAGCAGACTCTCTTGACCTTTGACCTCTCTAAGTGCCAGGTTACGGCCCCTGTGCATGCGGTTAGTAATTGCATTTGTGCGTTTGTATGACTTTCTTTCTCGTCTCTCTTGTCAATGTGGTCTCAAGCGGATTATCTCAATCCCCAGTTCGCGTCACTCGACTCCATCTGCTGATCTCTCTCTGTGGTGTCACTCAGAGTGTAGCATGATGTTTGGCGCTGTGTGTGTGTGTGTGTGTGTGTGTGTGTGTGTGTGTGTGTGTGCATGCCTGTGCTCGTCTCTCTGGCTCGGCTTCGTCTTCAAAGCGGTGCCGCCGCCGCCGCTCCCTAGCAGCAACATCTCGGTTAGGATGTCTAAACGACGCGGGCACTTGGCTGCTGTTTACTGGAATGACTTTACGCCCAGCTTGAATGACAATGAGAATAGCACACAGCCTCGTCTCCTCGGCTCCTCATCTCACGGTCAACACACAAAAAAAAAAAGGCGTCTGCGCTTTTATTTTTTCAACAATGCCGTCCAGCTCGCGTCTTGTCCGCGAAGCATATGCGGTGTGTTAGCGTTGTGTAAATGTATTTTCGGCGGTCTGTTCGAAATAGAAACACAACGGACAAAGAAGAAGTTAAAGAGAACGACCACGAAAAGGACGGACAACAACACGGTGCGGTCTGGTCTTCTGGTCTGGTTCTGGTTTTAGATCGGGTCTTCAGTCTGTGTTCATTGTATAGATGTGTGTCTGGACTCGCTTGTCAGGAGGGGGGAGGGGCTGAAGCCCGCCGCCACCAGAGGGCTGGAGGCAACATGGGTTTTGTTAAAGTTGTGGTTTATTTTGTCAGGACCCTGGGGTCTGACACATCCCTGTGGTCCTGACACATCCCTGTGGTCTGACAAATCCCTGGGGTCCTGACACATCCCTGGGGTCCTGACACATCCCTGGGGTCCTGACACATCCCTGGGATCCAGACACATCCCTGGGGTCCTGACACATCCCTGGGGTCCTGACACATCCCTGGGGTCTGACACATCCTTGGGGTCCTGACACATCCCTGGGGTCCTGACACATCCCTGGGATCCAGACACATCCCTGGGGTCCTGACACATCCCTGGGGTCTGACACATCCTTGGGGTCCTGACACATCCCTGGGGTCCTGAAACATCCCTGGGGTCCTGACACATCCCTGGGGTCTGACACATCCCTGGGGTCTTGACACATCCCTGGGGTCCAGACACATCCCTGGGGTCCTGACACATCCCTGGGGTCCTGACACATCCCTGGGGTCTGACACATCCCTGGAGATGTACAGGGAGGCCTGGAGCCGCCCCCCCAGAGGCCAGCAGCACCAGGGTCGGTATGCAGGGGCGTGGAAGGTGTTATTTGTGAGGTGTTCCTGGTATTACCACAGGTCCTCCAGCAACGCTTCAGGACCCCCCCCCCCCCACACCCCCCACCCCCCACCCTGTTGAAAGAAATCCCAAAACCCAAGAGAAAGCGATAAATGGTGAGCGGGACGACTCTGGGAAGGCTAAGGCTTCAGGTTTTCTGAGTTAGAGGTAAGGGGATACGTGTGTGTGAAGGTTTTATGAGCGTGCGTATATATATATATATATATATATATATATATATATATATATGGGATGGCTGGCCTCACCTAGAAGTGGTCCAACTCTTGTTTATCCATATGGGGTCCAACAGCGCCATCATGCACCGCCACGCCCGGCGGCCGTGACTCTGACAAAAAAGCTGTTGGGCATTAAAAGGGCCCTCGGTTCCCCAGACGGTGATTCAGCCGCGGTCGTTCTGAAGTTTAACATTTACCATTCCCCCCCCGAATGACTCAAACACCACCAGCATGGGTCGATAAGTCTGTGTTGTTTCCCCAAAACGAGACATTTTCTTCTCCTCAAGGTGTTTCTGCCGGGTGGGATAACGTATGTGCCTTCACACACACGCCGCTGCCGCATGGTTGTTGGTAATGCGTCTCACCCTGGCGGTCGTTTTTTAGGAGAGCTAAATCAAAGTGAGTTCTGGACGGCGGCGGCGGGTTTGAGAAAGTAACCGCCTAATGAGGAAGCCCAACATGTGGTGTGATTGTTTATTTGGCCAGTCGAGGAAGTGACCCAATATTTTTCTTTCATCTGTTGGCCTCGGCCGGTTTATTTGTTTGATCAGTGTGTCATAACCGGGTCCTATCGGCTCATATTTGTCTGTTTTTCCCCCATTTAGAGAAACTCCAATGGGTTCGGAAAACATACATCAAGGCTTTCGAAGGAATGCAATGCCGCCGTATCAAACACATGAGGAAAATGAGAGAGAATGAGAAAGAGAGACAGAGAGAGTGAATGAAATTAGTTATTTTGCAGGTGGCTGCTGGTATGGCAGCTGGTTTGGTTGTTTGTATAACTGGTCCACATCTCCACCACATGCTCTCCAAATAAACCGGTTCCTATGTTGGATGAAGTCATGAGGAAGACGACAATCACACGAACTTTTTTGAAGAGCAACGACGATCGGTTGAATGAAATACAAGTCAGATGGACTGCCTTACCACTCCTATGTCTCTCTCCCCCCCCCCCCCCCCTCTCTCTCTCTCTCTCTCTCTCTCTCTCTCGCATTCTCCTTCTCTGTCTCTCCATCTCTCTCTGTTCCTGCCCCATTCTCCTCTCTCTCTCTCTCTCTCTCTCTCTCTCCCCCTCCCCCCACCCTCTCTCCCCCCACCTCTCTCTCTCTCTCTCTCCCATTCTCCTCCTCTCTCTCTCTCTCTCTCTCCCTCCCACCACCCCTCTCCCCCCCTCCCACCTCTCATCTGTTCTCTGTGATGAAGGTTAAACTGCACAAGCCCCCTTGGCTCTCGTCCCAGCTGTTCGGGTGTGTGTGTGTGTGTGTGGGGGGGGGGGGGGGTGAGGGGGGGGGGGGGGGGGTTGAGGGTGAGGCAGTGTTTGGCCTCCACAATACGGTGTGATTGTGGAGGTTTGCCAGCAAGGACTTTCTCTCCGGTGAGTTCCCCTGAACACCTGCGCTGAAGTCATCCATATATATATATATATATATATATATATATATAGTTCACATGTATGTGACAACATGAAACAGTTTGGACTATTCTCGGAGCGCCGCGGCGTTTGGCCGTGTGCAGCGCCGCTCCAACCCACTGCTGCATGTTAATACTTGGAAAAAAATGATATATGAGATCAAGTATGTGTGACAGATGTGTTCAAGAGCTGCGCTGCCGCATCCAACGCAAACAATAACGCTTTACACATGCGTGTGCGTGTGTGTGCGTGTGTGTGTGTGCGTGTGTGTGTGTGTGCATCCATCCAAGCCGTCACACTTCCTGTGTGGTCCCCAACACATCTCTCTTTTCTGGTGTCATTAAGTTGAAAGTATTTTCTCCGTATTTGTTCTGCAGTCTGCGGTGTTTTTGGCACGGGAACAGTCACAAATACAAATGTGTATTTTCCTTATCCGCTATCAGTGAGATGCCTGCGTCTGGGTGCTGCTCTGCTTCCTTTACGGTATGATTGTTTGTGTTTATTCTGGGCTGTGGGGCCCCTTAGGATTAATTAGTTTGAGGGTTTAATGCCTTGCTTATGGCCCAATCCAGCCCTCAGAAGCCTTCGCTTTAATGATGACTTAATGATGAGTTATGTCACATCAAAATAAAAAAAACGAAACTGTGTGTTTGTGCTGTTAAGGTCGGTGTGGGCGTTGTGGAGAAAACTATTAGTATTTTTTATTACTGGCCCTCAGTGCATTCAAAGCCATCCGATTGTAATTGAATGATTGCATCCCGTTCTGGTAAATGCTATAAAAGCTAAAAAACTTCCTTTATAGCGGGAGAATCCAGGCACACTAAGATAAGCTCCTCCCCCTTCGCATGTCTTCCTGCTGCAGCAGCTGTGGCTCCGCCCTGCAGCAGCTCCGCCTCCAGGAGTGATGCACCTGTTCAAATATCTGAATTATCCGAACACCAACAAACACACATAAACACACAGACATGTATCACACACGTGTGTACACTGAAAACATCGGTACATCACACAACACACTCATGTGCGGTGCGTGCACACACACACGCACACACACACACACACACACACACACACACACACATACTTTTGGCAGAATATCCTCCCTAGGCTAATAGAAACGCGAAGTCATTGTTTTTCATCCAACTAGCTTAATTTCTGTCTCCCCTTCTCTTTCCTAAGGGATCTCAGGTTGAGGCCACATGTTGCGAGGCCAGGCCACATGTTGCGAGGCCAGGCCACATGTTGCAAGGCCAGGCCACATGTTGTGAGGCCAGGCCACATGTTGCCAGGCCAGGCCACATGTTGCCAGGCCAGGCTTTGAACCCTGGTGGGATTAGGTGGATTTACCTGACCAGCGCGGCACCACAGGCGTCGACTCATCCCATCCTTTTGCACCCCAAACTTCACCAATTTCTGTTCACGTTGGATGAACAATATTCTTCATATTTTCAACATGACACACAGGAAAACCAAAGGATGAAACAAGACGTTGAACATCTCTAACCGAAGGTCGAGTGGGGCGACGCACGTGGATACCGAAGTCACGAAGAATTAAGGTTTTATCCTGTTAAGCATAATGGCGGCCGGGAATTAGGCGGTCGCTGCACCACAGCAGAAAGCAGCGGCTTTGACAGTTCAACTTCAAATAATTGCAGTTTGAAGCTGGAATAAAAAGTCGGTGGTCAAAGGAGGGCAATGCAAGCAGCTTTTAAATGCAGGCGCTGACTCAGCAAACTGTGCTCATTATGCATGGGCTGGCGGTGGAGGGACGCAACTTACAGGAAGCCTGGATCCACCATATGGGGAACCGAGCGCAAACCTCCCTCTGGGATGGGAGGGGGGGAAAAAATAATATGCATAAAATATGCATTTAATATTGTTTCTTATGTCAGGCTCCACAGAAATACTGTATGACACAACGCTTTACTCATTATGCTGATAAGTATCCAATCAGAAGTTGTTTCCACGAAAATGAAGTATCATGATTGATTGTTTTATTGGTGACTGGTGAGCAAGTGGCAACGCTCTGTGTTGGTCAAAGTGGGCGGGGCTAGAGAGCAGGTAGTGTAAGTAGCAGGAAATGGACCACAGCATTAACCGTTGCTTACAGGGGCAGAAATGAACGGGTAAAAAAAGTAAAATTGCCCTCAAAATTGGGATGACTGGGGCTTTAAAAAACCCCGTAAAATAAAGAGGTAACTTCTGTATTTGCAAAGCAGGTCCATATTTTTTTTTTTTAATTGGAGTCGTTGAATATTGGTCATGCAACATAGAAAAAGTATTTCCCAAACTTAGATAAAATTGCCCTGGAAATTATCCACAATGCCCCCAAAACGTATTACAGGGGGCAGAAAAGGCCCTTGTTAACTAAAAAAGTGAATTTTCTACCCAACTTACTTATTTTTATACCTTTTAAACGCATGAACATGTAACTTTCAGCATGATGCTTTAGCTTCATCGATCAACATGAAGATACATTAACCTGTATCATTGAAATATAAAGTTATGACGTCATTATGAGCTGTTTTTAAAGGTGAATAAGTAACTGGACTGTTCTGGACTGAAATGATGTCTGTGTTGTAGTGGAAGAAGTTGTTGTTGAAGGAGTCAGATGTTGGGTTGGACTTGGACATGCATCTCCTCCGAAGGGCAGGCGTTGTGGTTTGAACCGGGTCTGTTGTTGTGTATGTAGGGCCGGTTTTATTTAATCGCAGGCGAGTAGCAGTGACCTGAATTTGATACGGGGTTGAATTCAATGTGGTATCATTGTTTTTATAATGCTGTGTGTGTGTGCAGGGGCCGTCCAAACGATCGCTTGGCCTCCGGTACTGAGATTCTGGAGAACCGCTCATCCAAACAACTTCACACTCGACACGCCGCTTCCTCGGGTCCTCGGCGATACGCCCGCCAAGCGTGGAGCCGATCGGATGAACGGCTGTCGACAAAGGACAGACAGACAGACAGACAGACAGACAGACAGACAGACAGAGTGCTATACCAAAACCCATCATCTCACGTCTCGCTCCGTCTCTCTGGGCCGTATTACTCAGCATTAGTTTTACAGTCTTAATGAGACATGAGTCCACACACTCGGGTTCCCCGCCTCGGCTGCCAGTGCGAGGGAAATACAGCGTATTGATCTCCATTTGAAGTATTGAAGCGTTCGACCACGTAAAGCTAAAGTATGCGGTCGTCATCCCTTGTGGTTTATTGAAGAATAAGCAGTAAACTATGGAACAAATAGTTCAATAAAACCGGAGGGAAAAAGCCACGAGAGGACGTTTTGCGTATTGCGTGTTTGTTACGTTTTAACGATGAGGACGCCTTTTGAAATGTGCAACAAAACGATAGCAACATGGAAAAACAAAATACGGCCTCCATGAAGTATTTTCCAAAAGCACAAAAGATGTTTTTTTCATTTTTGGATGCATTAAATCCCTTAAATCTCCGTGTTTTCCCTGTTTTCCCTAGGTGGTGTTGAGACGTCGACTCACTGAGGAACACATCAGCTGTAAGTCACAACGTATTATTTCCATTCTCCCTTCCTTTCCTCCTAATTGGAAGTGTACAGTGATGCATATAACAATCATCACAATAATAATGAATGGTAGGTTATAGATTTAAGCCATAAGCCTATGAAAGAGGCTGTGGTTTACAGTTTACAGATTTCAGCACACACACACACATAAAATGCGATAATTTATTGTAAACATAAGTGTATGTGTGTGTGTGTGTCTGTGTGTATAAATGATGTATGTACGCATGTATGTCGCATATACAATTACATCCACCACAAGGGCCAAGCACCTCACACGTGGCGACGCCCCCTCCTGACCGCGGCCGATAGCGTGTAACGCATGGTCGCCGCCGCGCCGCCACGCCCGGTTACATGTAAATGTTGTTTTGCTCTTTTCACCGCCGCACTGCCAGGCAGAGAGACAAGCAGCCTCGCAAATCACACGGTTGTAGACCTCCGATTACACAGAGAGGGAGAGAGAGAGGGGGAGAGAGAGAGGGGGGAGAGAGAGAGGGAGGGATGGAGGGAGGGAGGGAGGGGGAGAGAGAGACAGAGAGACAGAGAGAGAGATAGAGACAGAGAGGGTGAGGGAGAGAGGGAGGGAGAGAGAGAGAGAGAGGGAGGGAGGGGGAGAGAGAGAGAGAGAGAGACAGCGACAGAGAGAGAGAGAGCGAGGGCAAGGGAGAGAGAGAGGGAGAGAGAGAGAGAGAGAGAGAGGGTTGTTTTCTCCTATTCTTCCTCTTTTTGTCTCCCCCATGCCCACTCTGTCTCCAGGACCGGTCTGAGGTACCAGATATGAAGTAAAACTCGGTTCAGTGTTGTTGTAACTGTTGGTGGACCTCTTCCGCTCCACCCTCCTCCTCCTCCTCCTCCTCCTCCTCCTCCTCCTCCTCCTCCTCCTCCTCCTCCTCCTCCTCCTCCTCCTCTTGAGTCATCTGAATCAACAGCTGTTGTCTGGCTATTGTCTTGTCACATCTGTGCTCATCAGAGCTGATATAGACCAGCATACTGGGCCTAAGCAGGCCCAGACCCGGGGGCCCCCCAGAGACCAGGGCCCCCGGTGGACTGGGACTTCCTGCCTTCCTCTCACTGTGTTGACCACAGGGTGGATTGCGGAGGGTCATTTCAGGCCGTTAAATTTCACTGTTTTGTGGGTTGAATAATTGGTCAGTGTAGCAGTGGTTTGCTGGGCCCCTCTGACACGAGACACAGGTGGTTGCCGTGACGATATATCCATTTATTGGAGATGGTGAGATGGTGCAAGCCGATCAATCAGATGTAACGTGTTGCCATGACAGTGGCTCTTCTCCTGAGTGCGTGTGTGTGTGGTGATAGCTGGTTTATCCTGGGGGCCATGATGGCTCTGCACCACAGGTGTGCAGCCCCCCCCCCCCCCCCCGGGACCAGGTGAGGCTGTTGACCAGCTACCAACCACACACACACACTGCACAATCATCTAGTATGAAATGTGTAAAATCCCACCAGTCTCCCCAGTCACCAGCCCAGCGGGGATGTCTACAATTTGTTTGCTTTGTCTACTGAGCAGGAAAGCAAACTAAAGTAGTATTTCATAATGCTATGAAATAGAGAAAAACTAAAATACATTTGCATTTCTAAAGCTATGAGCTGCACATATTTCTTTTAGATGAAACATAGATGAGTCCTCTTTATTATTATTGTTGGCTGTAAAACATGTTGTAATAGTTTTCAGGGAAGCTCTTCTAACAACATTTGAATTAGCCTTAGGACTGGATAATATTACTCATTTAATCCATAATGTGACTAATATAATCCAGCAGACGGGATATCATTCCCGTTAACGATGTGATCGTTAAAGCCACATGGTCTACATTAAGACTGCATCAGGTTAAGTATGGATGGGCTGATGTGTCCTCATATGTGTGCATTTAACCAATCATTTAAAATTAAACAATACAATATACTCTTCAATATAATTTAAAATACCCTTCGACAGCTGAGGGTCATTACATTGAAGTATATGGAAATGTAAAGTATGGTATTGGACTAGAACTAGTTTTCCTTTCTCACTGACGTTTCAAACCTCATATTTAATCATTTTAAGTTCTCATCGTCAGTTATTGCTCGACTATATCATCGACTATAAAACTGGGTGTCAAGATAAGTCGCTATCTTCATTTCATGACGATACAGTAGCATTCAAAGATGACAAACGATTGAATTATTGGCCAGCCCTAATTAATTAATTCATACTAATTGAAGTTAAGGTGTAAATGTACTCAGGCAGTCCAGATCCACCGGACCGATCCTTCATAATCCATGCGGTCACCACACCTTACTGTCCAGTAGACACATTAGTTAACTGTTAATTAACTGTTAGTTCATGCTTATTACTGCATTGACTAATGTTAGTTAATGTACTCTTATTAACAAAAACACAATTATTAAAAACAGCCAGAAAGGCTTATTTCCACAGCGGCCCTTTGAGATGGAAGTGGGGTGTAATGCAGGTAGACATATAAAACATATCATGTCATATCCCAACAACAAAAACAACATAACTAATATATATTATCATCACATATATATATATATATATATATATATATATATATATATATATATATATATATATATATATATATATATATAATATATCATCATCACACCAGTGTGTCAAAAACCTCCCTCAGAATAAATACCTCCAGCCTGTGTAGACATCTGGCTGCTCACACACCTTCGCTTGACCTAGCTTTGTGTTTTTACTCTATGATATTTATTGTTTTAAAGCATATGCCTCTCGGCCGTGCTGCAGATACGCCGCGTCAATCATGGCAACAATAGCAGCAGCAGCGTCTGTGGCGCTGACGGCCGGGACGCCGACCAAGACGTGTGATAATTTTAGCCTGGATCCTCTCACGTGGTCTGGAGCCGGGGACGGTGTTCGGAAATAAACTTGGAATTCAGCTTAATTGCAGTTTACAGTTTTAGGAGGGGCAGTGTGCTCTTTTTTATTTTCCCGCGTATACACACAGCAAGAGACTAGGCCAAGAGGACATGAGGTTTGGACGCCACGGAGGTTAAAAAACGTCAGAGAAAGTTGTTGGGTTTTTTTCTCCGTTTTTTTTCTGTTTCTTCCAAGCGCCAGCGTCCAGCCTGTGAGTCTGGTGTCCCTGGAGGGGGATTGCACCGTCCGTCGTCCACTTAGCAAATTCATCAGCTTTATTATTCCACACGGTGCGGCTATTAGCTTACCGCAGTAAAACTCTCCTGTTCGTGTTTAACTGCTTTATGTGATGCCCAAGTGCAATGTTAGCTTTTTCTTTTTCTGGGATAACCATTTTCTTTTAGGGTGTCAGATGTTTCTGTTGGTGAGTTCACCCCCTGTGGTGCTGCGCCAGCGCTCCCCGAGCCCATCGGGGCCGAATCACCCTCTAAATCTCTTTAAGTGGTCCTAAACTTAGACCGGTCCTTCATAATCTCTGCCTCTTCGACAATAATGGCCACCGGTTTGGTCGTTACTGTTATAAATGACGGTTCCCGCTCCTCTCACGGTTCCTGCATGCCTTTCTTTGACCCTTCAACCGAGGGGCTCGGTCAACATCTCCGGCCACCTCCAGGCCCCCTCCAGGCCACCTCCAGACCACCTCCAGCCCCCCTAGTCCAGGCCCCCTCCAGGCCACCTCCAGGTCCCCTCCAGGCCCCCTCCAGGCCACCTCCAGGTCACCTCCAGATCCCCTCCAGGCCCCCTCCATGCCCCTTCCAGGTCCCCTCCAGGCCCCCACCAGGCCACCTCCAGGCCACCTCCAGGCCCCCACCAGGCCCCCTCCAGGCCACCTCCAGGCCCCCTCCAGGTCACCTCCAGTTCCTCTCCAGGCCCCCTCCAGGTCCCCTCCAGGTCCACCTCCAGGCCACGTCTGGTGTAGACAGACATGTTTTACAGTCGGTACAAAGGTGAGACTGAGGGTTTGACTCCTGGCTGGTGAAGATGATGTCAGACAGCTGCAGGAGGATAAATGTAATGGATGTGCTGCAGGGCTCACACCGGGAGACCCGGGGGGTGGGGGGGGGGGGGGGGAAAGGATGATTGAGGGCCTTGACCTACTTGGGGTATTACCATGTTGTGTCATAGACCATTAGATCATGCCAAGAAACAAAGAAACAAATCCTGTCTCACCAAACTCACATAAATACAGCATAAATTTTGCTTTTGTGTACACAGACACAGACACAGACACAAACACACATCGGAGAAAAATAAATATAGACCCCAAATGATGTAGCCTTGGCTTCTCACGCAAGCGACACACACTCCCACAGTATGAACAAACAGTGGCATGACATGTTGTCCAGTAGGAGGTCGGCTTCCCACAATTAATAAATTATTAAACTGTCTTGGACAGCGAGAAACTTCCCCCAACGGGGGACTTCCCTAAATCAACTTTGTTTGGGACAGTCGTCAGGCAGAATACATTGGCTGGGTTTTTATTGGTTATTTTTGTATATTTTCGTTGTCACATTTTTTATGTATTGATTTTGCAATCAAGGAAAAGAAAACAACAACACAACTAAACCAACACAACATCACATACACAGACCCCTCACCCCTTCCACCCACCGAACATTTGACATGTACGGACTCAAATATGTGATTTTTATTGAAGCGATCCGCAGCTTGGGACACAATAGAGACGTACTGCATTGGGAGTGGAGAACATCAAGAGGCGATAAAAGCCATGAATGTTTCTGCAAATAATAAAGTTTGCTTGGTTGAGGACAGGCGAGACGAGGCGAGCGCGACCCCGAGGCTGACGTTGGACGCTTAAGGAACGGCCCAAAGGTGCAATCAATATTGTTTGTGGTCGAATGTTTGCGCACGCCCACACATGCATGCATAGGAACAGGAGAGGAGGAGGTGGAGGAGTAGGAGGAGGAGGAGGAGGGAGGAATGCGATGCACCCAGGACCTGGAGTTGAAGCTTGCTTCCAGCGAGGTGTGTTGTGGCCATCGTGGGTACTGCACCCCTTGCCTCAAAAGGGATTATCGAATACACAGAAGCCCTGGAAACACCTGGAGAAACGGTTTGCATTTATGAACATACCATGAATATTGCATGTGTTGGCCGGTGACGCAGTGAATGCTGCAGGGCTTATTCTCGCTGTCCATGAAGTAAGTTAGTAACAGAAAACAGATCTGGTTATCTCAGGGCATGGTTGAACTGAATGTTCAAGTACCGTATCCACAGACTGCCACCACGACCGTTGATTGATGGAAGGATGGTTAGGTGGAGGGATGGATGAATGGATGGAGGGATGGGTGGATGGATGGATGGATGGATGGATGTATTAACAGATCCCTCTTGGGGGAAATAGGCAAGACAACACGAGATTGGAAAACCAGACTTGGGTATTGAGACAGGATGGGGCTGCGTAGGCTTCTGGACGGTCCCTACGGAGCGAGAGCAAGAGATCCTGTTGAAACTTGGTGGGGTGACTGATTCATAGAGGAAATGATGTCAAACCGAGCTGGAAAAGGGGAAAACTGTGGTCAGGAAGGCAACAACGGGAAGATAAGTACGTGAAAAACACTGGGAATGATGTCATTGCTGCACGCCATTGGGGGTGAAACTTAATGTGTGTCTGTGTGTAATCCTGTTGTCCATTGAATAATTCTGGTCATGCAAATTACAATTTATGGCTCCATTGGTTTTAATAGTTGCACATTTACATGCCGCAATGTGTCCATATGAGTCATGCCGAGTCGTAAAATTTTACTGCGCTCTAAAAATAGACCATAGCAGGGGATTTACATGTTTTTCTTTTTGGTAAATAGTGGAAATTATCTCTCCGTCTCCCGGGAGTCCCGTCGCCCATCAGTCCTCTTACTTTGTCTTTCCCATGTCTGGTCCTCTCCGAAGAGCTTATCCTGTCAGTTTGAACACGGGCCAAGCGCCTGAGTGGGCTCACCGGTTCAACGCTTAGTGTGATGTCCTGTCTGTTCGGTACTTCCCCACTTCAGCCCGCCTCAGGACGGCCGGCGAGGGCTGACTGACAGGACAGGAGTGGCTCTTGAGGGCCCAGGGTGAGCGCAGGTCGGCGCTACCTTGTGGCAGGGATCTGATGTCTGTCAGTGTCCGCAGTTTAAATGTCTTTAAACGAACGTGGCCAAACAGAACAGGATGTAGTTGATATGAATCGATGACGAAATACGCTATAGCGCCCTCTGTAGGACAGAACCAATCGGACGGTATTGATCATTTACTTCCACTGAGAAAACCGGACGTCAATGGCCCCGATTTGCGCTCCTAGCGATCACTGGATGGAAAGGAGGAATCCTGCATGTACTTCTGGATTCGGGGAGTTTTTAAGGAGCTAAATGTTCGAGGGTGTTGTATGTATATGTACATATGAGGCTGTGAGGCTGTGAGGCCCGTCTGAGACTGTAACTGTGATAAAGGGCTACACTACACTTGACTGGCTGCTGGGGGAGGGGCCTGCATTGTGACTTTATGTGTCATTGGGTAAGGGCCATATCTTGTGGTTTTATGTGGTTGTATTAGCTTCTCATGCTCGGCGGGCAGCAGGACGTGAAATCTTGAAAGGACATGCGGGGTTAATCTGCTGGTGACACATAGATTTAGACTTGTTTGTGTAAACCCAGACCTTGGTCCCACCAGACCGAGGTCTGGGTACTAAGCGTCCGAATATGTCCTCCTCCTCACGGTTTCCTCTCCATGGCGTTCTTTTCCCAACATCTGACGCGTTATTGTGCACAAACGAAGGCAAAAGAGTCAAAGAGTCGGCGTCTATGCGGGTGAGGCGAGGTGTGTGAATGTCGACACGCCCCCCTCTCTCCCCCCTCTCCCCCCCAGTAACACAGAGCTGCAGAACGAACACAGAAAAGAAAAACAGCTTCAGCTTCAGTAGCCCTGGGCCTCACACTAAGATAAACCACATTAGCTAACGACCGGCTCCCACCCACCCCTAATGCCTCCCGGACCCCCAATCAGTGCAGATAAGTCAGCCAGGAAGCGAGAAGGAGAAGGGGGGGACGGGGGGGGGGGGGGGGTGAGAGTGGGGTGAGGGGGTGAGGGTGGCAGCACACTTGTGTCTAATATAATAATGTCTACCATGTGAGCGTTGTTGAATGCATTAACAGTCCATACAGACGGTTGTTTCCCTCATTAATGGTATATTTAGGCGGTTGGGGGGGGGGGGGGGGGGGGCGTTTATCACCAGATGGCACAGGCCTGCGCCGCGCTGCAACCGCAGAGACGCTAATCAAATCCCAGATTTGTCACGCCATGTTGCGCTCCTGATCCCTGTTTATGCTGCCGCAACTTTCTCTGGCGAGTTTCAACAGAGTGGAGGCATCCCATGCATTCAATCACCTTGTGTATGTCAGGAGGACGGAGGAGATCACCTCTCTGCTGTCTCTCTCTCTCTCTCTGCTGTCTCTCTCTCTCTCTCTCTCTCCCTCTCTCTCTCTGCTGTCTCTCTCTCTCTCTCTCTCTCCCTCTCTCTCTCTGCTGTCTCTCTCTCTCTCTCTCTCTCCCTATATATATATATATATATATATATATATATATATATATATATATATATATATATATATATATATATTAGTGATGGGCCAATAACGGCGTTATCGGCTGCGATAACACGAGATTTTTATCGGCGATAAAAATATTATCGCCGATATTAACGCGAACCGAAATCCTCCGGTAGCACCCCCCCCCCCGCTCAACAATTCGGCAACTGAAGGCTCCGGTAGCAGCTCCCGTTCAACAAAAAGCTCCGGTAGCACCCCCCCCCTCCCCCCCCCCCCCCCCTTTACAAACGCGCAGACTTACTTTTAGTCATTATTTAGGTAACACACATATTATGAATGCCTTCGACAGAATTCAAATGAGCCATTTTAATCTAGATTCATCTAGATTAATTCCAAGATTACAGTGAGATTAATCTAGATTAAACAAATTAATCTATGCCCACCACTAATATAAATATATATATATATATATATATATATATGGAGGCCTTGGTCCTGGGCCGACATGGAGGAGTGTGTGCCTGGCCGACGGTTGACCCTCCTCAACCCGTCCTCATCCTCACCTCTCATGATTCACATGCGCTCCTCCGATCGGCGCTGTGACACACGAGGCTTCGTTAACCCTCGCAGAGGTTCACCGGCGAGCGTTAACCCTTAGCTATAAAAACTGAAACGGGGGTTGCTTACTTAAATTATACCTCTGTCAAATGACAGTGTTTATCCACCTCCAACTTTACGGAGCGCGGCGGCGTCCCCTCTGTGCGCGGTGCAGCAGTGAGTCATGCTGCGCCGCTGCTGCTGCTGCTGCTGCTGCTGCAGGAATGCACTTCTGCTTTCAGGCTCAGATGTCACCTCACTGTATGGAGGTGAATAAATAACGCTCGCACACTAAACTGTATGAAAAGGTTGTGAAACGTTAGGCTTTACTGCATGGCTGAAGCGTAACGCTTCAATTCTTTTGCTTTTGTACAAATGTGTGCAAGTTATTAAATGTCTGCAGACTAAAAGCGGTCCTCTTTGCGTTGACCTCAAGTAAATGTTGGATACCCTGACGCCTTTTCTTAATCCACTCATGTAAGCTGAGCATTGTGTGCAGGTGAAGAAGCTGACTGATGTGATATACTACTAATATACTATATATATATACTGTATATACTACTAATATGCTACATAACAATGTACTAATATACAATATGAGTGACTATTGAAACCCCTGAAACACGGTTTCTTCAAGCGGAGCCCTTTTTGCCCATTTCTCTTAAGAACAGACTCACCGTCTAAATATGTGAGGATGACTCACTTTTTTTGTGTTGTATACTAAGTTGCTGTTAGATTATGGCACCTTGTACATTTTAGATGACTCACAGTAAGTGACTAATGACAATAATCACAATTCATGTCTACAGATGGCCTCCGACAATCGCTTGCCTGAGAATGAATGGCCGTCATGAGCGTGTTTATTCCACTCACACACTGATGGCTGGAGGCCTGCCGTCCAAGCAGGTCTCCCTCCCTCCCTCTCTCCCTCCCTCCCCCCTCTCTCTTTCCCCTCTCTCTCTCTCTGTCTCTCTCTCCCTCTCTCCCTCTCCCCCTCTCTCTTCTCTCTCGCTCTCTCTCTCTCTCTCTCTCTCTCTGTCTCCCCCTCTCTCTCTCCCTCTCTCTGTCTCTCTCTCTGTCTCCCCCTCTCTCTCTCCCTCTCCCCCTCTCTCTTCTCTCTCCCTCTCTCTCTCTCTCTCTCTCTCACTCCCCCCCCTCTCTCTCTCTCCCTCCCTCCCTCCCTCCCTCCCTCCCTCCCTCCCTCCCTCCCTCCCCTCCTTTGTGTAATCAGAAGTTATATTCTTGATTAAGGAGCGTTCCACATGTTTAATATGCCGTCTGCTACGACGGTAAATATAATCACAGCTCTTGTTGGAGTTTGTTTTGTAGTTTTCTTTCCCCCTTTTATCCAAAAGGTTTACATCGCCTGTCGAATGAGTTACCGCAAATGAAAGTCGTGTTTAAGCCGAGCTTTACGCTCGGATGCTGCTTACACTCGCCGTTGACACAATAGCAATCAAACCGTCAACCCCAAGCTGGGGCTTGCTGCGCAAACTGTCTGTCTACCTTTCTAACCATCTGTCACTCTTTGTTTTAGCAACATGTTGCTTTCATCATGTAATGAGTTCACCTCCACCTCTCTGCACCAGGACACACACACACACACACACCTTACTGTCACTTCATGCACTGGAGTTGAAGTGAATATAATCACAAGAGAGGAGAGAGGAAATGATAAAATATTTTGAGGAACAAAATGCGTGGGGATGTCTTCAGTTCACAGCAACAAGCTCGTTAGCATATGGTTATAATCTTGCCCTGAAGAACAGAAAAACGTATTATTCATTTAATTATTAATCGCCTGGTCGGTCCCTAAAGCTTGACAACTGCTCTGTTTTTCTCAATTCAATTCAAAGCACTTTATTTGTCCCCAAGGGGCAATTTAAAAGCATTACAGTAGCTTATTTCAATAAGGGACACAATCAACAAACATAAGCAGCACGCATACTGCACAATCAACCAACACACACATTTCACACACACACTGCACAATCACACAACACACACCGCACATCATCATTCAACACATAGTAGTAGTTTTTAAAGTTTTAAAAGTTTTTTAAAGTGCTTCCTTAGTGCTTCAATTTAAAAAAAAGTGCATATAGAAGACTATTTCAATCACATGTTCATGAGTCAGTGATCATTAATGAGCTGGACAGCCTTCGGGATGAAGGTTGTCTTCCTCCTCTGTTTTCCTTGGGGAAATCAACCAATCCCATCGTGACGAAGCCCCCAAGAGAAGACGATCATGCATAGTTCATCTTTTCATTATTCATCCACCCTAAAACCCCTGTTATTCCTTATTCCTACAACACTTATCTCACAGTTCAGACACCAGTTATGGTTTAGTGTTCTCTCTGAAACGGTTTTGAGGGTTCAGAAATGACATATGTTGTTTTTAGGCCTGAAGAAATGATCTCCCTCAGCATGGGGCCGCTCTGCTTTATTATGTGTTGTCTTCTGGATCCACCGTGATTACTCTGCCCAGATGCTCCTCTGGCGCCGCTGCTCATCTGTAACCTGTAACGCAGGTCGGCATGCGGCCCTTTGATCCCTCGCCCTCCCCGCCTTCATAAAGGGCCCAGATCTGCCTCTCCCGGTCTCTCCCACCACCAGCGTGGTCCGGCTGGATCCAGCTAGGCTCCGGTCTGGATACCTCCCTGGTCCGCAGCTAATGCCGCGCATCTATGTACACACACGTCCGCATCTATGTACACACACACGCCTGCGGTTTAACTGGTGGCACTCTGGCTGACCTCTAGACCAGGCGGGCTTTAAGGGTGAGTTAACCCCCTGGTCCAGTTAGACCAGGCGGGCTTTAAAGGGCGAGTTAACCCCCTGGTCCAGGTAGACCAGGCATGCTTTAAAGGGCGAGTTAACCCCCTGGTCCAGGTAGACCAGGCATGCTTTAAAGGGCGAGTTAACCCCCTGGTCCAGTTAGACCAGGCGTGCTTTAAAGGGTGAGTTAACCCCCTGGTCCAGTTAGACCAGGCGTGCTTTAACCCCCTGGTCCAGTTAGACCAGGCGTGCTTTAAAGGGTGAGTTAACCCCCTGGTCCAGCTTCACATTCATGCATTTTGGGGCGAGCCATGAAAGTCCTCTGCATCGGCGGGACACAAAGAACAGGACTTAAATTCGGAGGATTTTACAATTTGAATGGTGACAAAATAGCGTAGGTTGTGGGTCCACTGACACTTTAACCACAACAGGTAAAGTGCCTGTAGCTTATTGGCTGATATAAATTGGGCATTTTAAGGAGACATTTGTTTGATAATGTCATGTTTTGCACCTTTTATTGAACACATGATGTTAAATGAATAGAAATGAGAACACATAAATGCAACAGGCTTCCATTTCTTGTGTTTATTCTCAGTAAATTACATTTAAATTACATTTAAATACTTTATAATCGAGTGTAAACACACTTGTTCATCTGTAAAACAATTTAGGTGCCTCCACGTTTTAAATATAACTTTCTTTGATAAATGCATTTAGTTAGCAGGCTCCCATATTTCATATCATACAACCGACTGAATTCAGCCTAACGCAGCCTTTTATTTTGGATTCATCCGATAATAATTATCACAGCAGCTCTTTTAATATCAAAAGCAGGCTCATGTCTTTAACTTGTACACCTGCTAATCAATTTCTTCATGATGGCATGCCGGTCCGGTGTGCAGGAGGAGAGCGCAGGCGCGTGTCGCCGAGGCGTTCGGTCTGTTTCTGAGTTTATCTTCAGGAGACCCGCCTCACATCTTTAACTCGTTCTGAAGGGGATTACTAAGCGAACGCTTGCTTACACCTCAGCTCCCCCGGCGCCATCGAGTGTCGCTGTATGAGCGATCTGTCAGCCATAGCCTTTGGCTGGGAAACGCTGCCCTAATAACCCAAGGAAGAATCGCACCGCTTGGCCGATGGCTCCGTCCAAACAGAGACGTGGCCGCGCTTCAATCGGCGGCGGCGGCGGCGGCGGCGCCAACTCACCACTTTCACTGATAAACGACGATATTATTTGTAGATTGATTGTCGAACTGTAATGTTATCACACGAAGGCGGCCTGCGGTCTGTGGCGCAACATTGTGACGGCACCTCGACTCGACGTGCGCGGCGGCGGCGTCGTCGTGACGCTGCATTTTCACCGTCTAGCAAAAGGATATTAACTTTCTGACTGGACAATATTTAATAACAAACATTCGTCTGCAACTGAATCCAGCGGCGCTAATCCAGACCGGGCCGCGCCGCCAGACCGCGTCCTGGTGCTCACACTCTGGGCTTTTGCTTTGGCTACCAGGGCGGCGCGAGCCAAAGCATTTCCAAGGTGCTGGAAGGCGAAGAGTATGTGAGCCCACAAGATTCGGGGCTAGCGGCGAATCCTGAGTGCCTATTGGTCAAAACGACCCCCACCCCCCCCCCCCCTGCCCCCCCCCCCCCCCCCCCTGCCTGGACGCAAGACGCAATGCAGATGCAAGAAATCAATCATTCTGCAAATGTAGTTTGGCGACCCGATGAATATCCTGTGTTCCCAGTCTTGGGGAACCACTGGGCTAAGGGCTACAGGCACATTACCTGTTGTTTTCCTATCCTATTTCCAACCCTATAGCTTATAGCCGGTCCTGGTCCTGGTCCTGGTCCTGGTCCAGGTCCTGGTCTGCAGGAATGCCAGCGGCTGCCAGCTGAAGGCGGCGGCCCTCTGCATTGTGCTCGCAGGTGACGCCCTCCGCAGGCACATGATCCCGCATATCTGTCCGCCATGCATCACCCCAAGTGGTTTGGCAAATTGCCCTCGCGCCGCCGCCGCCGTCATTACAGGGGAACCGTGTGTGTAATGCGTGCCTGCGCTGATGGATGCGGGCGTTAAAGGCCGGCCTCGCGGGCGAGAAAGCGAGCGAGATGTTTTGACGCGAGGCCAATATTAACACCTGCCCTGCGCCGACTCTGTTATTATAGGACGCGTATTACGGTATACTGTATATGTGCACATACGCGGCGGCGTCTGTTCAGTGTTCATCGCTTCTGAATAGCTTGGTGCCTCGGTGTGTGTGTGTGTGCGTGTGTGCGCGTGTGTGTGTGTGTGTGTCTGTGGTCGAGGGACAGTGAAGTATCCGTCTTGGACCCGGTTCTGCTGTGTTGTTGCTGCGCACTGCAGTGAGAGGAGGTTGGCCTGCCTTTCTTGTTTGGGATAATTGCAGCCTGCCGAGGTCTGTGGTCCCCTGCTCTGTCTCCCTGCGGTCTGCGCCGCTGGGGCCGCATTTAGCCCCAGGATGCGTCCCTTCTTCCCATGGTGTCTCATCCTCTTCCTGTCTCACACCCCAGGGCTCGGCGGGGGGGGGGGAGGTCTGGGTCCCCTGGATCTAGGGGGCCGGGCTCTGGGGACGGGAATCATCAGGGACCTCGCGATACGACATCACATACCAACACATCTTATCTGAGTGCAGATAAGATATGTAATGCGATTCTGTAAATATTGCGATATATCGATATTACGATTTTTTGGTGCGATGTTATGTTGTGGTTCGGGTTTCACAGGTCCGACGTTATGTTTTAAATGAATGTGGCCGAAAACAGAGCAGCACATAGTTGATGCAAATTGAGTATTGGTGAATAATACGCTATAGTGCCCCCTGTAGGATGATACCATTAGCTTCCACTAAGATCAGATCCTGATTGGCTCAGCCTCCTGGTTTTGTGTTTCTGCTTACTGCCAAACTGTACAGCTGCCATAAATACTTTTATGTCATAAATATCTGTTTTGGGGGGGGAATCTATGGACACAAAGTTATGTATGTACGAATCTGAAATAATAATTCACAGACACTCATATGTGCGTTTGGTGAGCTGTGAGGTGCGAGTGCTGTCGTCTCCAGTCAAACGTTTTAAACACTTTATAGAGAGAGAAAAGTCTGCACTCTGACACGCTTTGAGTCGAACTCATGCTTTTAACATTATCTATGAGAATTATCTATAAAAATGCGTCGGGAGAAATGGACATGTGCTCGCTTGCAGTCGTTCACAATGGAAAGATTACGCTTGCGGTGCGGTGCCGTATGTGCTGTCCTAAACTGCAGTCTAAACACACAACAGCGTTTCCCCACAAATGTGTTTGCAGTCTTCTGCACTCTTGTTTCAATCAGGAGGACCGTTCGGATTAGGAGCCAAGACAAAGTGGAATCACTGACCAATGGCATCGCTGATTGGAGACGTTGGACAGCGGTTACTGTGTCTCTCTCCCCCCCTAAGCACATCCAGATTACGTTCCTCCATCATGGCAGCCTGATGCCCAAACTACAGAGTAGTCCACCCGGCATGGGAGGGGTCCCGACCGGCCGCCGCCTCCCTCCCTCCCTCCCCACTCCCCCCTCCCGGCATGGGAGGGGTCCCGACCGGCCACCATCTCCCTCCCCCCTCCCGGCATGGGAGGGGTCCCGACCGGCCGCTGTCTCCCTCCCTCCCTCCCCCCTCGCCTCTGTGTCCCATTACTGGGCTGTTTTTTGAAGAGCATATCCCCTCCATAGTTGTCATTATGTGAGTAAACAACATGGCAGGGTGGACCCCAGATGGTGGACCTCTGTGGAGAGCAGCCACTTGGATCAGCAGCACCCTGGTGGTCCAGGCGCTGGTCCACCCATCATGGGGGACTATCTGATGCATTTTAAATATTCTGCACGCTGGTATGAGAACCATATTTTCCTTCTTTTTTTTAGATCATCAGAGAGCAGTTGTGCTGTAAATATGTTTCATTTAGCAAATAATAATAAATAATATAAGACTGAATATATCCTAATATAGCCTCTTATAATCCTTAGGAATATATAACAGCTAATATAAATAATCACACCATCATGGATCAGGACCGCTGGATCAGTAGTTCTGCTATAACATAGTAGGACCGCTGGATCAGTAGTTCTGCTATAACATAGTAGGACCGCTGGATCAGTAGTTCTGCTATAACATAGTAGGACCGCTGGATCAGTAGTTCTGCTATAACATAGTAGGACCACTGGATCAGTAGTTCTGCTATAACATAGTAGGACCGCTGGATCAGTAGTTCTGCTATAACATAGTAGGACCGCTGGATCAGTAGTCCTGCTATAACATAGTAGGACCGCTGGATCAGTAGTTCTGCTATAACATAGTAGGACCGCTGGATCAGTAGTTCTGCTATAACATAGTAGGACCGCTGGATCAGTAGTTCTGCTATAACATAGTAGGACTGGATCAGTAGTTCTGCTATAACATAGTAGGACCGCTGGATCAGTAGTTCTGCTATAACATAGTAGGACCGCTGGATCAGTAGTTCTGCTATAACATAGTAGGACCGCTGGATCAGTAGTTCTGCTATAACATAGTAGGACCGCTGGATCAGTAGTTCTGCTATAACATAGTAGGACCGCTGGATCAGTAGTCCTGCTATAACATAGTAGGACCGCTGGATCAGTAGTTCTGCTATAACATAGTAGGACCGCTGGATCAGTAGTTCTGCTATAACATAGTAGGACCGCTGGGTCTAACATACTAAGGACATGCTAACAGGTTTACAGGCGGTCCTGGTCTCGTGTTACGTAGACCAGCAGGATTTCATCATGTTTAAGATGCCAAACATTTTCATTGGCGCTGCGCTGCGCCGGGTATGCGTCTCTGCGCTGCGGCCTGCGTTGACTCGCCTGCTTGTCCTGCGGCCAATCAGCAGGAGCAGCAGGTGTGACTAGAAACAATGACCTGTGGAAGAGCTCTCCCCCTTCATTACTCTCTCCCCCTCTCTCCCCCTCTCTCCCCCTTCATTACTCTCTCTCTCTCTCTCTCTCTCTCCCTTCATTACTCTCTCTCTCTCTCCCTCACTCTCTCTCTCTCTCCCTCTCCCTCTCTCTCTCCCTCCCTCTCTCTCTCCCTCTCCCTCTCTCTCTCTCTCTCCCCCTCTCTCTTTCTCCCCCTCTCTCTCTCTCTCCCCCTCTCTCTCTCCCTCTCTCTCTCCCTCTCTCCCTCTCTCTCTCTCTCTCTCTCTCTCTCTCTCTCTCTCTCTCTCTCTATTCATGTCTATGTGTCTCTCTCACTTTCTATCTGATTCTCGTTTTACAATTCTCCAGTTTATTTCTTCTGAGATGTCTTCCTGGCGAACCCTCAGCATCCGAGTCAGAGAGTCTTCCTGTTGCCTTCGTCTGCATAATTGATTCTGCCGTTAAATATTAAATATTGCTGTGAAGCGTTGTTGCGGTACCTCAACATAAACTCCTCGTATCTTTAGGAGTACATCTGCTGCGCAGTCGGCCGTCGGCTCTGTGACTTGGCAGCGAAGCGATCGTCTTGTTGCCATTTCCTGGAAACTTCTGAACCGCTGGTTGAACTGTTGTGCTGGTCGTGCCATTGGGGATATTGGAAAAGAGATTTCTTTTGAGATGCAGTTGCGTACGTTCCTCTGGAGGAGCGGTACATCGTGTGATATAACGCACATCCCTGGTCAACATGTGGAGCCGCGCAATCTTCCCTGCTTCCCCCGCGCGACTGGAAGACGTGGAATGACATCTAGAGCAGCTTGTCTCTGTGATGTGATGTATTTCCACGTATGACGGCTGAGTAGCGTAGGAATCGAAACCCCTCCGGGTGATGAGATTAGATCATGCAGGGTCTGAT
>JAOPHQ010001577.1:0-27998 GCA_030340625.1 Merluccius polli | reverse complement strand
ACACACAAACACTTTTCCATCAAAAGACAGGGGGCTGAAAGGTTTCAGTGTCTGTGTTTCTAAAGGAACCTGGTCGTTGGCCCAGGTCACCTGAATCTCTTTCTACTTTCCCTGCTTCAAAAGGCTCCAATGACCGCGTCACTGCCGTGCATCAGAACAACAGCTAATAACATCGACGGTAACAACGGCAACAGGAGTGTTAGCGTTAGCAATGACGAACAAAACCACAGCACCCTAACAACAGTACAAGTACATTGAATCTGTTGCCATAAGACAGATGTCATAAGACAGGTCTGGTTGGTTGGACTCTGTCTGTCTGCAGCCTAACCTGTACGCATCCTTGTGATTCGATATCTGACCATTAACCTCAGTGGGACAATACAGTTGTATTCTATTGTACTCTTTTCTATTGAAATAGACCTGAAAGCCTCCTGCCCGGGCCGGTCGATAACCGAGAGGAAGGAACACAGCTGATTGGAAGACAACAAAAAGGATGAATGACAATCAATGACTTCCTCTTATGAGATTGACACAGAAAGCAAAGAGAGGGAGAGAGAGAGAGAGAAAGCAGAGAGAGAGAAAGCAGAGAGAGAGAGACTCGTCTTATTGGGATAAACCTGCTGTAGAGATCTAATACAGCCTGGAACACTCTAGACAATTGATGAGGACATGGTGGGGAAGATAAGCAACACACAGACACACACACACACACACACATATGTGCACACACGCATGCATAAACACACACATACACTCACACACACACACACACACACACACACACACACACGCACACACACACACACACGCACACGCACACTCACACACACACACACACACACAACACACACACACACCACACACACACACAGCTTGACCTTCAAGCGAGGGCATACACTGATATGGGAATCTGTTGCAGATAAACAGGCCGGGCAAACAGTCGGTCTGACTGAATGTGTTCTAATAGGACCCCCCTGCTGCTCAGACTTCCCCAACAGATACCCACACAATAACTCTAATAAATACTACCTTCTGTATGTCTGGAGGTACATGGCTAAAATATAGGTGAACTACTGTTTAGTCCAGAGATACATGGCAAACTACATGTAAAATAGTGTTTGGTTCTGTATGTACCTGGCAAAACTACATGTAAAATAGTGATTGTTGCTGTATGTACCTGGCGAATAATAGGTGTAAAATGTACACTGTACAATGCAGCATCGTAAAGGATATACGTGTAATATTCATGTGTGCTTTTTTTGATAGACCCACCACAGCCAGCTATCTTAAGCCCTCCGACAAGATGATCCTATGAAAATAACCTAGAGTGGATATGAATTTAGTGGCGAAACAATTAGCTGACAAATCGTTGAGTGGCAGAAAATCAATCGATTTATATTTGTCATGAATCAATTCCTTTTCATTCAACATAAATATTCACTAGATCACAGCCCTGAATTGACTGATGATATACAATAACACACATGTATTATTTTCAACACCCATCTCAACAGAGGGATGAACAAACCTGGCTCTGACAGGCTCATCAAACCTTCCTCGTCCAATTGCAAGCGAGCACCGCCTCTTCTAAACTGTAGGCCCCACCGCTGTCCTACTTAAAGACATCTATGAGTCACACACTAGCACTGCAGGCTGTGGGTGTGTCAAACACATTGTAACTGACTCACATCATAAGACGCCAGTGTGTTCAGAATGGGCACCATGAGATGTATTCACCTGGCGGCCATCTTGGTTCGGAATTCCGCATTCAGTCCCCCCACCTAGCGAGTGTTTAGAGCCAAGATGGCTGCTAGGTGTATAAGGCTTCATTGACTTATCATAGCGCATCCCACAATGCAGGTCTTTGTCTTGTCCTCTGTTGGTTAGTTAAAACCATTATGACCAGATGAAATGTCATTTTTGGACCGTCTAAGAAATAAAAATGAGGAATGATATTCGAGGACAACATAATTACTGTCTCAATGTGTAAACGGTAAAAGATACAGTTATAAAATACTAATTTAGCCAGATTAACAATTTGTTTCATAGCGTTTACAGCTTTTGGTTCCCAGCCATGTACCCAATCAGACTCCGGGTGAATGATAGGAGGAGGAGATCATTATTTACGTGTAATTATTCGTATAACGACACGCCTCGCCGCTTAATCAATCAGAAAGCTTGACCTCCTCATGACTAATACGTTATCAACCAATTGTTATGGAGCTTAGGGGCAATATAAACGAGGTCATGTGACCAGAGGGGAGGGGTTTGATGTGATCATTATAGAGGTCAATGCTGTTAATAACAAAAGTGTGGCAAACAGATAACTGTAACATACAGTAAGATAAGAAAACAGGAAGACATGATTCGGAAAAACACTGTCTCAGAAGAAAGAATTGAGAGCTCACACTTGTTTCTTTTAGTATTTTAAGTATATTTTAATAACATTGTCATTGTACTGTTGTCATTGTAGAAATGAAAGGCTGTATAGTATGAAAGCAGCAAGGATATTAACTAACCTTTCCCTAAGTTCTCCACTACGACCAGGGCTGTGGCCCACTGACAGTTAAAGTCACATTGAGGATGTAGGAGATGTGAATGAGTTTGTAGCTGTGTGTATCTGTTATGTGTTGTCTATTAATAGGCTGCTGTGTGGGGCAGCCAGGGTGTGTGTAGGAACAGAGCAGGCTTTGTGTTGCCTGGAATATCTCTCCCTGGCCGCCCGCCACTAGGCTGAGGGCTACAAGTGCCCCTCCGCCCAAAATACTACCACACCTTCTTTCTCCTCAAACTACCCCTTTACACCAAACTACCCCACCTCCACCTTACACCAAACTACCCCACCTCCACTTTACACCAAACCACCTCACCTCCACCTTACACCAAACTACCCCACCTCCACCTTACACCAAACTACCCCCACCTCCACCTTACACCAAACTACCCCACCTCCACTTTACACCAAACTACCTCACCTCCACTTTACACCAAACTACCCCACCTCCACCTTACACCAAACTACCCCACCTCCACTTTACACCAAACTACCCCACCTCCACCTTACACCAAACTAGTTCACCTCCCTCATTGACGTTGATTACAAATGAAATGTTATAGTATTGTATTCCTTAGCCGTCGGCATCGCAGAAGTACATGTAGTAAGAGCAACAGCAATACTCGCAAAAATGTTTAAAAATTGTGACTGAATGTGTCTGAATGTGTCTGAATCCTAACAGTGAATATGTAATGTAATGCTGCGGCAGGCAGCCGTAAATGCACAGCAACACCAGAGGCTCTTATCTCTGAAGGCTTAGTGGTGCTGTATCTACAAACTACTCCCACACACACACATGCGCATGCACACGTACATGCACACACACACACACACACACACAGTACATACAGTACACACACACACACAGTACACACACAGTACATACACAGTACACACACAGTACAAACACACAGAGTACAGTTTCAAAACCCAGTCACCCAGAAGCTCCACTCGTCCATCTGTTTCTCACAGTCACACCTACACAGTGCAGAAGGCATTAGACAGCGGCTGGGGTCCTTACCGACTGGAAAGTGTGTACATCTCCGCCCTTCACTAAAACACACATGAGGAGGCATTGAGGAGCGCTGATGTTATGAAGTTGTGCTTACGATAGAGCTATAAGAGAATTCAAATGTACTATTTTACAACAAACTGAATACCAAAACCATGAAATAACTAAAACCACTGACTGACTGTACCGCTACAATATAAAATATAAATCAAGAGAAGCATACTAAAAAGTACAAGTTTCAAAAAGTGCGATCAAATCGGCGATTGTATCGCACACTTAGATTAAAAACCTATTATGTGAAATAATGAAAAAGAAAAGAAGAAAGAAAGAAAGAAAATAAACGTAATAAACTGAACTTAATTCCCTAAGAAACTTCTCAGGGCTGAGAATAACCTGGAAAGACACGGTGAGTAGGGACACACACAACAACAACAACAACAACAACAACAACAACACGCTACACTAATCTTCTACATGCTAAGTGTGTGTCCTGCTGTCCGCTGTCCATGGTGCTAACAGTGATCAATGTGACATGTCGTCCTCCGAGCAACCTCACCTCCACGCTCATTAAGAAGAGATACGGCTTATCTCAGCACATTTAATTTACAAACAATTTACACAAAACAATTAAATACAAAGATGTTTCAATTAGAATGGTTTCATTTCCTCAACAAACTTTCCAATTGCCTTTTAGGCGGTCCAAAGAGCGCCTGCGTTCAATAAATGTATTTGTTTTTCATTAAACCAAGCCATAAACAGCAATAATAAAAGCCACCCACATCTTCACCGCTGTAGCGGCCCGCCTAGCGCTAGGACAATACCGCCTGACTTAACAGGAAGTAGCATTCGCAGAGTTTAATAAGCGACATTATAGCAGCAGCCGCCCAGAGGCACTTTAGTCTCATTAGAAGCTGTCAATTAAACGACACTGAGACACCTAATGGTTGGGGGGACGAGTGAGACTGTTACTGCTGATACAACACACACACACACACACACACACACAAAGAACAACACAGCTGCATCGTTGACAAGCAACCACTTGTGTTTGAATTTAATACGATAAGACATTGTTGTTTATGTTTTCCTAAACAACAACCAGTCAACAAGGTCTCATGGTCATGGTCTCACAGTATCATGGTCTACCTTTGGTCCTCTGAACTATCATCTTTGACCTCTAAATTAATTGATACACTGACAGTATCAGTTCCCAAACAGAGCAGCCTAGATGGCATAGGCCCCCCTGGCCACTTGTGCTAATTGGCTCAAAATCCTTTTTGAAGTGAAGGATTTCTTCACTTCAAACAAATAACAACAAATGAAAGCCTAATCTCCCCGGGGTCATGTCTGAGATAAACACATGACACTTCTCTATTGTTGTTCCCGTTTAAAGACAAATCAATGTGACGGCATAATTATTGTGGCCGTGTTCACGTCAAACGCGAAGCGCATTTTTTCGGCGTGCGTTACTCGCGCGAGTTTGTGTGGGATCATTTCTCTTTACTCGTGTCTTCTGTGACGCAAATGTATCACTCGAGATGAAACGTGTCATTGAAATAGCATGACGTGAATTTCACGTCGTTCGCACCACCGCATCCTTCGCGTCTATCGCAATGCCTGGCGTGAATTCGCCTCTATGCGATTCTTTGCATTGACTTTGTATGAACAAACAGAGTAGAGTAGAGAGTAGAGTAGAGTAGCTTCAGTACTTCTACTCACTATTCAGCAGCACAGTCAGTCAACATGAACATTGATTTGATCCGACCGCGGACACTCTGGATGGATCGGCAAACAGCGAGAGAGTAAATGCTAATATTGATAGTCACTCGTCAATGTGAAATGGCCGAAGCGGACGTGTGAGTGGCCGAACTGGACGATTTTGATTGGAGAAGAGATGTTTTTAAAGCGCTATTTAAATCAAAATAAAATGTGAATTATTTCATTAGCCTAACCGTAACATTTTCTTTAAAGTTTGGATCACACATGCCATTATACACATACGCACAAGGTATGCTGGTTCTAAAAAACACATTCTTTAATGTCATTTGTCAAAAGGACGGAAATAACAGAAAAGAGGAGTCATTTGGCAAAACAGTGACACATTCAGGACACCAGACTAATACACTAACAATGTCAAAATGTTGTCTAGAGACTTGCATAAACTGGCTCACACTAGCCTGGCAGTGGACCCATCCACAGAGCAACCAGGCACTCCCAACGCACACTGGCAGACAAACAGTTGTGCAATGGGGTCAGCCCATTCAATATAGACATCAGGCTTGTCAGTCACACACACACACACACTCCAACCACTCAAATGGGGACTCCTTCCAGTGAGATGTAGCCAATTAACTGATACATTTACGTAACATGAACAGTTTTGTATATTTTGAATTCCGTCCTCAACGTTGCAGATGTTTTTGTTTTCATGTCAACATGTTGATCCTCCTAAGACAGGGGCATCTTGACAAAACAAAAACCCACACAAACAACAACAACAACAACAACAACAACACCACAGATCTGCCTCTAGAGTGCAGCCACTGCTAAATCCGATCTGTTTATTTTTGGCCCAGCGGCCCACTCCTAAAAAAATGATGGGATGGACATCAGGCCACAGCCTGCAGCTCAATCACAACAACGATGACACCCAAGACGGGGGTGCGGTCGGCAGATAGGAACAGTTGGACAGTGGGCTTTCACATTGACGGCACACAAAGCGTGAATGTGAAGTGTGAACTTATTTTGTGACATTATAATGGTCAACATTTAATAACAGCCCTCTTTCGATTCAGGGGGGGTTAGTCGTGTCCATTACCCCCAACGTCACGCTTTTACTGTATAGGTACAAACAATTACATAAGACATCACTATTAATCCCCACATTTCTTGTTATTAGCTGTACCTCTGGGACCAGCAGGTCAACAAAGCGAGAGAGGACTATTTATGCGTGTGTGTGTGTGTGTGTGTTTTGTGTTGTGTGTTATCAGCAAGGTTATCCATTTTACTATGAGTCAGGTCACACACACGCACACGCGCACACACACACACACACACGTCTAGGACTGGAGTCAAGCAACGGGCATTGTGATCCTGTGTGTGTGTGTGTGTGTGTGTGTGTGTGTGTGTGTGTGTGTGTGTGTGTGTGTGTGTGTGTGTGTGTGTGTGTGTGTGGTCTTCATTAGGTTTGTTAACGCCTGCAAACGCCACGCCAATACTACTCCAATAACACTGACTTTTTAGATCATAGACATGTTTGGTTGCTGATATGTCAATGCCTCCATCACCAACGCTGGTGTTTCCTCCTTGCTTGGTACCTTCACAAGGCGGGACAACACCCCCCTTTGACATTGACACACAGTCCCCACGAAGAAGACACCCCGACCTTCCCATGGCTTTCACGTTTAAATCCCCCAGAAAGAAAGAAAAACCCACCCAGACTCCCCCCATCATCAAAAACACAAAACAACAACAACAACAACAACAAAGATGCTCTATCTTCAGCAGGGACTAGCCTAGGTTTTATTTGTAGCCTATTTATTTTTATTGTAGGAGGGGGGGGGGGGGGGTGATTCGGGTGAGGCGTGATTCGGGTTGCAGTGGGGGGGACGTGAAACACAAGGTCAACTGCTGAGTGCAGATCCACAGCGCCGAGCCGTCACGTCCACTCGGAACAAAGACCCCCGCGCGGCCGGCCCACCGAGACACACGTGCGCGTCCATAAACACGCGCACAATAAACACACGCACACCCACATCCGCAACCGCCGATCCCACGAGACGCTGCACAACAGACACGCACACGCCTGCACGCACGCATCCAGTTGCTGGTCCGCAGTGTACGTTCACACACTCAACCCCCTTTGTTGTTATGTTGGAGTATAATCATTATTGATTTTTTGTTGTTGTTGTAATTTGCTTGTCTAGACAAGAAGCTGTATCTCATCCAACTCAAGCATCGGAGTTAACGTCCTGGTGGCTCTTTTAACAACGTTAGGATTTTGCATTTGTGTGTTTTTTTTTAACCTATCATTTTGTTGTAATATGCATTTCCCCCTTTGTTGTTTACATTGCCCTGTTGCACGGGGGGGGGGGGGGGGCTTGTAAACAAGAACCAGTCGACATTTAGGCATGCAGTCGTCTTTTGTTTGTTGTGATGAATGCAACTATTAAAAACAATGATATTTGCAACTTACCTTTTTTTATTCAGAATCTGAAATCTTCAGGGGGAAAAAAACAATGTGGGAATTCAGAAAAAATAAATGCAAAAGCCAAGATTTGATTTCAATCCCTGGTTTTTTCAACCTGCCCTTCCAGTATTCCCGCTAATATCCTATTTCACTTTATTTTCCGCTGCGCCTTCTCCTCCCGTCTCTTGTGTTTTGGTTTCTCCCTTTCTCCAGCAGGAGTAAAAAAAAGAAGAAAAAATAAAAGAAACATGCAACGGTCAATCAAACGTTACGGTGCGACCATTTCGATTTTATAGGGGGGGGGTTCAAGTTCTAGATAAATCCTCGATGTATATCACAGTGTTGTAGCGAGTTTACGAACCAACATGTACACAAACGTGTGGAAAACAACAATGTGTGGAACTATAAAGTGACTATGAGGCATGCTATTCGTGAAAATCGTGTGTTTTGTAAAATAGGCGCCCCCCATCCGCGCTCTGCAGGGTGGTACGGTCCCGTCCGTGGCCCTAAACGCTGGAGCATTCCGAGGTTCTGGTTACAGTGCGGTCCAAACACCGCGAGGTCCGGCTGGAGGACGCTCATAAAGCATGATCACACCGACGATTTGGTTCACATAAAAGGACCATATATCCAGGAGGAGGAGGAGGAGGAGGAGGAGGAGGAGAAGGAGGTTACGTTTTGTGGAAGAAGGAACCCCCCCCCCCCCCCAAAAAAATAAAATAAAATAAAATAAAAAAATACGGCTGGGAAAGAAACCCAAGAAAGGAATGGGTGTTAAGATCTTCTCAACATGGGTTTTTTTTATATTGTCAATCACCACAGCATTTCAGACTAAAGGTAGGCTGTGTGAGCTTTGTGCGTTATCGCTGTTGACCGATGTGTGTGTCGCACAATAGAGTTGAAAGGGAGAAAATGAATACCAAAAAAACACACCAGTAACGCGGGGAGAGATGAACGTGGACAGTGTGTCTCTTGAGGCCCGTGTGGTTATGTAAGGCGAGGGGCCACAGTTTCCCACAGTGATAAAATACCGACTTTATTTTGCGGTGGACCTTGCAAAATCTAAACCTTTTTTTTTAAACACTATTTTAGACTATTGTAGATATTGCACAATTTTGAGCCACAACCAATCACATCATGATATTTAATGACCACATCACGGTCTTTTATCAGCCTCGGCCTGGATATATTTGTTCAAACCCAGCACACTGTTTAAGCCTTCTCTGTAGATCGGCCTTATACACTACAGTTTGAAGGTCAGACACATCCAAGACACACCTCTTATATTAAGGATGGTGAAGTTTAACACGTAAGCCCACATCTTACCGCCACCAGAGGAACAACATGTGCCTTCACACGTAGGGACCTAGCCAATAAAAGCATTCTTTTGTGACGTGAAAACAAACGGACCGCGTATGGAGCAGGTCGTACAAAACGTAGCCCTCCTGTTTTATTTTTTGATAAGGTAACGGGTACAGCCGGGGCCTACCATAATAATAGCTTAATAATGTTGCATGCAATGAGATAGGCTATACTATAAAAATAAAAAAACACCCTTATCCACATGACAGTCAAAGGCATAGGCATAGTGGAGGTGGTTGTTTTTATATCTGCTCGTTTATAGCACAGAGAGGTGTGAATGTTATTGCACCGACTCAGATCTCACAATGTGTTTATTCTGTATGCCGCTTTAATGCTCGGAAGATGGGAGAGAACGATGTGTTCGAGGTCCCTTCCTGTGGATATTCTGCGATAGTTCTTAAGGAAAAAAATGTCTTGACACGCCTGGGCACTCACTTATCAAGAGTTCGTACAAAAAGTCCTAAATCCTATCGTACGCATGAAAGTTAGAAAGAAGATTTAGAATTTAGAAAAGGTCCCTCTACCCACACAGTAGCCTATCAGAGGTCCTCTACCCACACAGTAGCCTATCAGAGGTCCTCTACCCACACAGTAGCCTATCAGAGGTCCTCTACCCACACAGTAGCCTATCAGAGATTACAAGTATTTTGATCTAAAATCAAGCTCTATAAAAAAGTGTGAATGCCGACCTGGTGGGGCGGAGTCCTCTAGAGATGTACATCACCAGCGTCATTTGCGAGTGCATTTCTGCTTACGACGTAATTGAATTCATTGTCGGATGGTGATTTCAGTCTATCGCTCCTATGATGTTTGGAAATATTGGATTGTAAGTCCCTCTTTATATCAGTTCAGACCAATGTAAGAGACACAGCAGACTGTTGTGCAGTGGTGTATGGAAACAAATTGAAAATACTGTGCGTAAAGTGATGAAAAAACGCTAGTAATAAAATGCTGTTGGTATTTTTTTTTGTTTAAAAAAAATGTATCTGTTTATTGGGTTTTCCAATTTGTTCAAGATGACAAGAACACATGTTATACTAGTATTAGGCTATTATTAAGGATTTCAGGCCTTGTTTTACGTCATGTTGTTTGCGCTGAGTCCAAGTGTGTCTTCCTGTGAGATACACCTCTAGCGGAGGACCATCTTTCAGGGCATCTCGAGCACATATTCCATTAGTCAGCCAAGATCCAATTCACACACTACATTGGACCTTTAATCTCCACCGGTCGCCATAGTAATAGGGTTCACCTCCCTGCGCTATGCATTAAGGTTTCTGCAGATAGCCTACTCATCGAAAAACTAATAGGCCTACATATGAGAATACTCCTTGATGAAAGTGGAACGATATCGTGCAAAATGCATTCCCTCTAGTCCCAAACCCTCATCCCACTACCAACACCGTTTATAATCACATATAATTACTTTTTTAATATAGATATATAGTTTAAATCTGATTTCAATGTAGAATATCAATATGGGTTAATCCGTGATAGTGCCATCAAAGTGATGAGGTTTATAGAACCATTGTTCAATGCTACTACATTACACAATGTGTGTGTGAGTGTGTGTGTGTTCTGTGTGTGTGTGCGTGTGCTCTGTGTGTGAGGAAGTGGGCAGTTTGCGGTGGAGCAGTCGCTTAATCAAGTAGCGAAACATGGGAAAAAAAGCTGTAGCATAACATTGATTTAAGCATCCGGCTGTGAGTGCGTTGAACAAACAGCTAGCTAGCCCAGTGTGCACAGTGTGCCTGTCACTGTGTTTGTCTGACCTATATTCACTCGGCAGTCTCTCTCTCTCTCTCTCTCTCTCTGGCCTTCATCCCTCCCTCTCTCTCCTCACAAAGATGTTTTCCCGCCTCCTTCTGTGCTTTCTCTGCATCGCCACAACAAAACAACACACCCTTACTACACAACACACCCTGAAAACACACACCTTAACTTCACTCCCCAACAACTCACACCCTAACAACACTCCCTAAACCCAACGGTGAGCTGTTGAAAATGCAAAGAACTCCAGTCCTGTAATGGATGCGTTCAAGCCTCTTCCTGCTCCACTGCTGCGTTCAAAGTGTGTTCAAAGTCTTTGCTGTCCAGACGGAGAAAAGACACTCAGCTGTCATCAGCCCAGCTGCCGGGTCGAGCTGGAATGACCAAAACACACAGCCGGCCAGTCAACTGACCTGGATGTGGTCCAACAACTGAATACAAATCAGATAACGTAGCCGCAGGATAACATGCTTTAGCTCTGCCAAATAGCCTCACCCAAAAGCAGTAAAAGGATAATGAGTCATTTGAGCTGCTGACCGAAGGGAAGGTGTTTAACAGGGAAGTGATCACATCCTGTTATAGCCTCGGCGTCTGATCACTGTTCTTGTGGATGGTGTTCTTTAAACATTTGACCTCGCTTCTCATTGTAGTACAGACAGACGGGCGGGCAGGCAGACACACAGGTGATTTGGTGAACTTTTTACCTTTTTATGACCTTCCTTTATTTTCCACACACGTGTGGGAGCACTGCAAGTACACAGAAAGACACAGGTACAAACATATGGAAACATTATGGAACATTATGGACATTTTGTATTCATCTGTGAAACTTAGTCATGGTCAAGTATACACACAGGCACTCACTTCATCTCTCTATCACGCACCCACGCACTCACACACACACACTCACACTCACACACACATACACACACATACACACTGCACAAACGCTTCTGGGCTGGCTGCTGATAAAGATACGGTTTATTTATATGTGGAAAATTTAAAGATGAAAGCAGTGATACTCTTCTATGGCAATAAAAACACCGTCCGTTAGATGGCAACCCTCGGAATGACACGACCACAGACCCAGAGACGGACAGACAGGGAGGAAGAGGAGTTGAGAGGAGCGGAGAGCATGAAGGGAAGTGTACGAGAGGAGTGGAGAAAAGTATGTTTTCAAAATGAAAACAGTATAGTCTTATGTCTTCCATATGGTCTATAAGCAATTCATTATATATCTGAAAAGACTATTAAAACTATCATACATGTGTGTGTGTGTGTGTGTGTGTTTGTTTCTGTTTGTTTGGAGTGTGTCCCTGTACGTTATTGGTCATAAGTGACGTCACAACTTGCCTGCCTGACCTACTTAATGTGGCTGCAATGTGACGTCAAAGCCATCTCTCTCTCTCTCTCTCTCTCTCTCTACATGATACAAGAGACGAGAAGCAGAAAATGGCATCATAGAATATACATGGTGTTTGATGAAGGGACAAGACGAACACACACATCTACCATACAGAAATCTGACTAGAAACAGTGACAAACGCTTTAGTGCTATTTGATATAGGAACCAATGTGTGACATTGCACCAGCTAAATCATTAAAAAGCTGTTATCTATTACAGCAGGCCCTCATTGGGGATGGGAGAGAGACAGAGAGAGAGAGGAAGAGAGAAGGAGAAGGAGAGAGTCCTCAATAGTTACCAGTGACCTAATTTCTCCACAGATTTAAACAGTATTGATGAATATTAACACTCTGCCAAACCAGCTCCGGAGCCAATGATGACGTGACAAAGCAGACCAAAGTAGCGTGCTCCAAAAACAGGGGGGGAGGGGGGAGTAGTCACCATGGGGATGTTATTGTTGTTATTGTGTTGTTGTTGTTGTTGTTGACAACAACAATGACAGCAACAGAGCAAAAAGACCAAGTAAAGTAAGCAGACTTACAGTGTAAAATATAATCATTATTATTATAAATTAGATGCCTGTACATGACCTAAAGCGCTCTCTCTCTCTCTCTCTCTCTCTCTCTCTCTGTCTATGCCATTTTATACCTTTGTCCATTTGAACCTCATTCACTTACAACTAAAATGTTTTTTCCCCCTCCAGAAAATTGCACTGGACACAGCGGGAGAACAGATGCATTATGGGTGAAAAAACAGATGTGTTTATAAACAGCAATGCATGGTCATATTCTCCAGGTCTGGGGGAACACAAAGCATATTATCTGGGGAGGTGCCACGATATGACTGGTTGATAACATCACCCCCCATCCCCCTCCCAGGGGGTTTGTGCGTCACCTCATCTAATCTCACCGTTAGGCACCTTGTGATCTCATTTTCCTTCCCACCTTTCATCCGTCTAAAGCCACATTTCAAACACCTGGCAAAACACGTCTCTGTGAAACCTAAACCTGAGTCAGGCGTCTTACTATACTACAGGACAACCCGCACCGGGACGCCTCGTTGTTATGGTCAAGATGGCCCTCATGCCCTCCTTTCATCACCACCTTTAAATAGATTTATATCTAGGAAACCCCTCCTTGAATACAGTACATCTGTTTGTGGCATCTGTGGTCTCCATGGGGAGAGAGTGTTAGCCAGCGCTATAAAACAGAAGATATATACAAATCTCTTCGGGTTTGAAATACCCTTCTTGGTGTATTTCAGAGAAACGGATCCACTCCTTTGGAAAGGTGTCGCCTGTGTACAGTTTTGAATTGGATTAAATGGAGCCAGGGCAGGTAATCGGAGAGCATATTGTTTGTGTTCTCGTCTCCCCCCCCCCCCCCCCCCATTTCTGCCAACAGGTGTAAGGCAGCCAGGTGAGCCCATTGAGCAGCCAGAATATCCCTTTTTGACATCACAAGTAGGAATGAATGAAGGGAGGGAGGGAGAATAAAAGACTATGAACACCAACATATTCTCTCCAATAATAACGTCATTGAAAACTGTACACAGGCCTACACCAATCCAAAGAAGGGGGAGTGCTTCCTCTGACATACACCAAGAGGTGTCACCCTACACCACAACTGAAAGCTGCTCCAGGCCCCAAAGGTAGTAAGTAAGAGCTGTGACAAAACATTTGACAAAACTCAGCTCACAGCTTCCACCTGACCCTCTTCTAACCTAATTATTCGGGGGAATTGTAGAAACACAGCCCTCTTGTTTCTACGCAGCATTACTCTCTCTCTCTCTCTCTCTCTCTCTTTGTGTTGCTTGCCCTCTCACCCCTGTGCGATTCTCACTCTCAAACTCTCTCTGGCTGTCTTTGAACCTCGCTCTAGCGCAACCTCTCTCTCTCTCTTTGTCTCCAGCCTCTCTCTATTCAAATCTTATTCTCGCTTTTCTTCTTCGCCTTTCCATTCTCTCTCTCTCTCTCTCTCTCCCCCTCTCTAACCTGGCTTTATCCTTTTTTTTAATAGCCGTTTCCCCCTCTCTCTCTTGTTCTCTCTTGGTCTCTTTATCTCTCTCTCTCTCTCTCTCTAGCTCATTGACATTCTCTCCAGTGCTGGGCTAAACCACAGGCTGGCCTCAGCATAATACCAATTCCAGTGTGCATGTGTGTGTCTCTCTCTCTCTCTCTCTCTCTCTCTCTCTCTCTCTCTCTCTCTCTCTCTCTCTCTCTCTCTCTCTCTCTCTCTCTCTCTCTCTCTCTCTCTCTCTCTCTCTCTCTCTCTCTCTCTCTCTCTCTCACACACACACACACACACACACTCTTTCAATCAAATAAACAAATTCTCTCCACAAAACACACACAAGCCATTCTCTTCATGTCACCCTGTGTCTCTTCCTCATTCCCTTCCCAGCATGCATGTCATGACTTGATACTTCTCCATCACTCAGCAAGGACGTTCATCTATGGTTGTGCATCACTACTCTATGTACATGAACGCACCACTACTCTCTGCACATCAATGCATCACCACTTTTTGCACACAAACATAACACCGCTACATTTTTTTTTCTTGACGTGAAAATGTCACTGTGGTTGATTAAAAGTACTATTTAATACTATTAAAGACTCAAATATTAATGTATCTGCTGCACAAACTGCACCTTCTTACAAACACACACACACCTAGAAAAATACAGTGACCCATCAAATCCAACTGTTGAACCAAGTTTATTTATTATTCGGAAGACAAACTGAAATCCTACCCTGGATGTATAAAATAAAACGTCACATCAATTGAACAATTAACATGTATAGTACAGCCTTCAACGTCGACATCCGCCATCGCCACGGCAACTGCTGTCATTGCAGCATGCGCAATCAAAATAAAAAACAGCATGAGGAGATCATCCAAGATCCAGTTTGCACACAACTATACCAATGATAAAAATAATAATTAAAAATAATAAAATAATAATAATTATTATTAGTATAATAATAATAATAATAATAATAATAACAACAACAACAGAAGAATGAAGACGAAGAAGTACAGCCCAACAGTAGTGACATAAATATTTTTTGCAATATAAATAAATAAAAGAAAAATGTAATTCTTGGAAACGCCATTGTGTTACACTGCCACCTCCTGGTTCAGAGGTGGCAGGTTCAGAGAATTTCCTACGCTGTCAGAGAGAAGAGAACCATCGACACAAAATAAGTTCTGTATTTGTTTTAACCTCAACTAAGTTAGTCCTTATTTAATGTATTTAACTAAGCCTTGTTTTAATGTAAAGGAGATATTGTTCATTACACCCACAGTATAATTGATATACCTAAGCCTACATACTAGTAAAGTACATAATATTATCACTGAAGCCCCGATACATAATATAATCATAATATGATCACCAATTCAAAAACGATGTAACTGAGCTAGGTTGCCTGCATCTTGACACATCTTGACACTTATTACACAAAGAAACAGATTTATGAATGAATAAATTGAACTAATAAACAACATGGAATAGAACAGGATATTGAAATGTTCCATCATTGCCCTTCGTGATGACAGATGAGTAACAGAAGATACAATAATCCAAAAAGGGGAAAGGGCAAAACTAAATCTAGAAATTAAAACTTTTATTAAACATTTAAGTAGGTGTGTGTGTGTGTGTGTGTGTGTGTGTGTGTGCGTCTGTCTGTCTGTCTTTCTGTCAGTCTGTCTGTGTTAGGGAACGAGAGTGTTATCGACGACACTTATAACGTTAATAAGTTTGTTTTGCGCAAAACCGGTTTATGCAAGTATGGTTATATCGTCACACTTCTACACGTCGTTGTTCGTGCACATATGCGTGTGTGTGTGTTGGCTTTTGTCTTCCTAAGTGTGTGTTAGCTGAGTTTAGGAGTCCTCCCCTGTAGCACTGTCTCCGTCGTCCTCTCCTTCCTCCTGCTCTCCCTCCTCTTCCTCATCCTCCAACTCTCTCCTCCTGCTGCTCTTCACCTGTAGAGTAGGAGGGAGAGAGAGAGAGAGAGAGAGAGAGAGAGAGCGAGAGACAGAAAATCAGCCACAAGTCAAAATTAGTATGCATCCGACAATAGAATATGTTTATTTAAAAAACTTTTTAATTCAAATGTTTATATTGAAAACAAAGCCTTTCCATTCATTATATTTATTATATGTATGTATTGTGGAGTCTCTACTAGAAACCCCCGATCAGGTAAGACTTCTAACAGAGCCAGCAGCCACAGTGAGAGCAGAGCTCAACATATCAGGAGGGGGCGGACCCTTGGCCGAGTCATTGATTGGAGGTACGTCCCCAATTACATTCTTAGCCAGCCTGATTGCAGCACCTGGGCAGAGCACACCTGATCAGAATCAGGCAATCTAAATGTTTGGGCTCTTAAGCTCAGAGCTCTCTTTCACTGGGTGGCTGCCTCTCCTCAGAGAAGGAACTCCTGCATCGGGCGGTAAGCTAGACTCCACTGTATTCTCCTTTGCCGAATGTTTCCTGTATGTTGTCACGTTGTTAATATTTGTTTGTCTCCATTGTAGGCAATGTAGAGCCATAAGTTGAGGCCAAGAAGAGCCTGGCCAGGGGATTATGGACATCCCTGTTTAAAGGACAGCTACCTTTTGTTTTATGATTTAAAAGCCCCGGTTGGGAAGAACTTTATTTTGAGTGCTCTGAAGGCCCCAATAAATGACGCTAAGTGCGTGTAACACTTGAACACTGTTTCTGCATGCTGGTTTGGGGTACAGACTTCACAAGTGGTGGAGAATGCGGGCATAGTCTGACCCCACACCAGCTCCACCATGGAACATAGTCAGGCCCTGACTGCACTGCTGAAAAGCCAAGCTCAGCTGCAACAGGCAGTAGTAGAACTCTTGAAGAAAATTGACAAAGACAACACAGTCCCACGGGCCCCGGGGGCCGTCCTCACCAAACAGAGCCCGGAAGATGACATCGAAGCCTACATCGAACTGTTTGAGCGCACCGCCATCAGGGAGGGCTGGCCAGCCGCTGACTGGGCGGGCATCCTCGCGCCGTTCCTGACTGGGGAGGCTCAACGTGTCTGCCGGGATCTGTCTGCTGGCGACGCCCGGGACTTCACAAAGCTGAAGGTGGCCATCTTGGCCAGCCATGGCTACAGCATACCAGCCAGAGCACAGCGTTTTCATAACTGGGCCTACGAGGCCGGACAGCCACCGCGTGCTCAGATTGCAGACCTACTGCGCCTAACTCAAGGGTGGCTGACATCGGGGGGAGACCCCCCGTGGATTGAAAGACTTGTTATAGACAGATGCATACGCTCACTGCCGCCCGATGCCCGGAAATATGCTGCTCAGGTGAGCCCCTCGACATTGAACGCCTTGGTCGCCCTGCTGGAGAACTACCAGGTCAGCGCCGAAATGTTGCGAACCACAAGGGGGGAGCCAGCCCGAACCAACCCTGATGACCGAACCGACCGGGACAGACGCCGACGGGCTCCATCGACACCAACCCTACCGCCACCAAGGGCCCCGGGCCGGACAGAGAGGACGGCTCGGACCCTCCGAAGGTGCTATGTGTGTGGCCAGGAGGACCACATTTCCTGGGCGTGCCCGGACAGAGACCGCGACGTCTCCATGCCCTCTGCCGCCAGCACGGATACTGCCCGGCCCTGCTTGCATACGGGCACCCTCAGCCGTCGCCATGCCACCCTCCCAGTGAAAGTCGGCGGTGTTGACACTCACGCCCTGATCGACTCCGGCAGTGTCGTCACGTTGGTGCGGACCGACCTTGCGGCCACCCTGACCTCCGCTACGATTCCGGTTACGTGCGTCCATGGGGACGTACGCCGATACCCGGTCAGCCATGTCCAGGTTCGAACCCCCCGGGGAGATGCTGTGGTGGCCGCCGGCGTCGTTCCTAACCTGCCTGTCCCGCTCCTCATCGGCACTGACTGTGTACTGTTCGAGCGCTACTGGTCCAGTGGCCTCCGGGCCCCTCCACCTCGACGAGCGAAGCAGAGAGACCGCCGACCTGCTGCCTCCACCCCGAGGACCGCCTGTCCAGCATTCCGTCCCAGCACTGAGGGACCCCCCTCTGAGAGCTCCGCGTCGGAGAGAGACGCCACAGGAGGTGAGACTCCTCCGCTGAGTGAGGATCCGTTTGCTGAGTTCCCCGTGGCCGATGCTGCAGCTACGGCCCGAAGGGGAGAGTTTGCCACTGCTCAGTGGTCTGATCCGAATCTCGAGGCCCCCCGCCGTGATGTCGCCGCCATAGATGGCCAGCTGTGTCCAGGGGTGAGTGACTTAACATGCCCATACTTTTTAATAAAGAAGGGATGTTTGTATAGGGGAACCAAAGCCAGGGGAGGGGAGCTCATTGAACAACTACTGGTACCCAAGAACTATGTGTCTCGAGTTCTCTATTTAGCTCACACCCACCAGCTAGGGGCCCATTTGGGGGTCCAGAAAACTTACGACCGAGTGATCGGCCGTTTTTACTGGCCTGGGGTAAAGCATGCAGTAGAAGTGTTCTGTCGGTCTTGTCCGGAATGTCAGAAAACGGCGCCCCGGCCTACGCTCCGAAACCCACTGATCCCACTTGCCATCATCGCCACGCCTTTCTCACGGATTGCTATGGACATCGTGGGACCACTGCCTAAATCAGCCTGGGGACACCGCTATATTCTGGTAATACTCGACTATGCTACACGTTACCCAGAGGCTATCCCCTTGCGCACCGCCACTGCTAAGAATGTTGCACATGAACTGTTGATGCTGTTTAGCCGGGTGGGCATCGTTGATGAAATTCTGACGGACCAGGGAAGTTGTTTCATGTCTAGAGTGATGACCGCACTGTGTAAATGGTTAAAGGTGAAACAAATCCGAACTTCTGTATACCACCCGCAGACAGACGGCCTCGTGGAGAGGTTCAACCAGACTTTGAAGAGAATGCTGAAGAAACTGATTGAAGTTGATGGGAGAGACTGGGACCAACTCATCCCATATGTGCTCTTCGCCATCAGGGAGGTACCACAGGCCTCCACAGGGTTTTCTCCCTTCGAACTCCTCTATGGGCGCAACCCCCGAGGCCTCCTGGACCTGGCCAAAGAGGCGTGGGAGAGCCAACCCTGCCCCCACCGTAGCGTTATCGAACATGTCGACCGCCTCCAGGAGAGGGCGAAGAGAATATGGCCACTCGTCCGGGAACACATGGAAAAGGCCCAGGCTGCCCAGGCACACGCGTACAACAAAGGCGCTCGGCCCCGGGAATTCCAGATCGGGGAAAAGGTCTTGGTCCTCGTACCCACGACAGAGTGCAAGTTCCTGGCCAAGTGGCAAGGGCCCTATGAGGTAGTTGAGAAAGTGGGGTCCGTCAACTACCGGGTGAGTCAGCCGGGCCGGCGTAAAGGCTTGCAAATTTACCACGTAAATGTCCTGAGGAAATGGTACCCAGCCGACCCGGTGCCAAACCCAGCCCTACTAACCAACGTCTCTCCCCAGAAGCCACCGGTCCTGATAGGTGAAGACCTTGCTCCAGCCCAGGTACAGGACATCAATGAGCTCCTAGGACGGAGCCGAGATGTGTTCTCGGAACTCCCCGGACGCACCCGTGTCATGGAGCACGACATTGAAACTCCACCAGGCCGAGTGGTGAGGCTAAGGCCCTACCGTATTCCTGAGGCTCGGAGAGACGCGATCCGCGAGGAGGTGAAGAACATGCTGGAACTGGGGGTGATCGAGGAGTCTTACAGCCCCTGGTCCAGCCCTGTGATACTCGTCCCGAAGCCAGATGGGTCCCTGCGCTTCTGCAACGATTTCCGTAAGCTGAATGAGGTCTCAACATATGATGCCTACCCCATGCCCCGGGTCGATGAGCTGATTGAGCGCCTGGGCCCGTCCAGGTTCGTCAGCACCTTGGACCTGACTAAGGGATACTGGCAGGTACCTCTGACAGAGAGGGCGAAGGCCAAGACCGCTTTCGCCACACCAGACGGCCTCTTTCAATACCGGGTATTACCATTTGGGGTTCACGGTGCTCCGGCCACGTTCCAACGCCTAATGGACCGGGTCCTCCGTCCTCACCGCTCGTATGCTGCAGCCTACCTGGACGACATCATAATCCACAGTGTCACCTGGACGCAGCACTTGGAGCAACTTGAGGCTGTCCTGGGGGCCTTGCGACGAGCGGGACTCACGGCGAACCCCAAGAAGTGTCGCCTGGGTTGGACCGAAACAGATTACCTGGGCTACACCATCGGGAGAGGGTGTGTGAAGCCCCAGACCCAGAAGGTGGAAAGGATCCAGAATTGGCCCCGTCCTGCCACAAAGAAACAGCTCAAGTCTTTCTTAGGCCTGATATCGTACTACCAGAAATTCATTGAGAACTTCGCGACTATCGCAGCCCCTCTCTATGAGCTGACCCGCCAGAAGTTACCCCACCATGTAAAATGGACCAGTGCTTCGGAGGCGGTGTTCCAGACCCTGAAGCAAGCCCTGTGCGGGGAGCCTGTGCTGGTGGCTCCTGACTTCAAACGGCCCTTCACTCTCCACACCGATGCCTCTGGTACAGGGATTGGCGCGGTCTTGGCCCAGACCATAGACGGGGACGAGCACCCGGTAACATTTATCAGTAGGAAACTCTTGAAACATGAGAGGAATTACTCGACGGTGGAAAAGGAGGGCTTGGCCGTGAAGTGGGCAATTCACCACTTGCGCTACTACCTATGGGGCAGACCGTTCACCCTGGTCACCGACCACTCACCGCTCAAGTGGATGGCGACCAACAAGGACCGCAATGACCGGGTCACCAGGTGGTTTGTGGAACTCCAGGACTACAAATTCAAAGTGGAACATCGTCCTGGGAAAGAGATGCGACACGCCGACGCCATGTCCCGCCTGCATGAGCAAGAGGATCTTGAAGCTCCTGGCCCAAGCAAGGAGCTTAGGGGGGGGATATGTGGAGTCTCTACTAGAAACCCCCGATCAGGTAAGACTTCTAACAGAGCCAGCAGCCACAGTGAGAGCAGAGCTCAACATATCAGGAGGGGGCGGACCCTTGGCCGAGTCATTGATTGGAGGTACGTCCCCAATTACATTCTTAGCCAGCCTGATTGCAGCACCTGGGCAGAGCACACCTGATCAGAATCAGGCAATCTAAATGTTTGGGCTCTTAAGCTCAGAGCTCTCTCTCACTGGGTGGCTGCCTCTCCTCAGAGAAGGAACTCCTGCATCGGGCGGTAAGCTAGACTCCACTGTATTCTCCTTTGCCGAATGTTTCCTGTATGTTGTCACGTTGTTAATATTTGTTTGTCTCCATTGTAGGCAATGTAGAGCCATAAGTTGAGGCCAAGAAGAGCCTGGCCAGGGGATTATGGACATCCCTGTTTAAAGGACAGCTACCTTTTGTTTTATGATTTAAAAGCCCCGGTTGGGAAGAACTTTATTTTGAGTGCTCTGAAGGCCCCAATAAATGACGCTAAGTGCGTGTAACACTTGAACACTGTTTCTGCATGCTGGTTTGGGGTACAGACTTCACAGTATTGATTGGCACATTACTGTCAATTACATACAATCATACATTAAAGATTTACTTCACCATTAAGTTTGCCAGTAAGATTCCCCCATACATTGAGAAGATGTCAGAACATAAACATATGTATCCACAAAAGTACAGTGAGTACAGAGACAGGTCATTAAGGAGCAGGTAGGGGTTAGACAGTGAGTACAGAGACAGGTCATTAAGGAGCTGGTAGGGGTTAGACAGTGAATACAGAGACAGGTCATTAAGGAGCAGGTAGGGGTTAGAGAGTGAATACAGAGACAGGTCATTAAGGAGCAGGTAGGGGTTAGACAGTGAGTACAGAGACAGGTCATTAAGGAGCAGGTAGGGGTTAGACAGTGAGTACAGAGACAGGTCATTAAGGAGCAGGTAGGGGTTAGACAGTGAACACAGAGACAGGTCATTAAAGAGCAGGTGGGCATCTTGCTCAAGGACACCAATAGGTAGTCTGCAGAGATCTTGGGCGTCGAACCCACCCCATTAATGTAGAAAATCCTTTACCTCCTCCTCATCATCCTCCTCCAGCAGATCTCCTTCCTCCTCCGAGTCATTCAGCTCCTGGCTCTCCCTCTCCCTCACCCTGTCTCGCTCCCTCTCCCGTGCCGAGCCCTCCTCCTTCTTGCTGGAGGTGGAGGAGTGGAGTGGAGACACCTCCCCCGGCTCTGGCTTGGAGCTCCTCGGCTCTGGGAGGAGTTGAGGGAGGTGCAGAATTAGAGGGAGAGTCAAGGAGAAACGCATGCCTTGAGTGCTGCTTGGTATACGGCTGCCTTTAGGCTATGACAGGCAAAGTGTCTGTCTGCACTATGTGTTCCATGTGCTTGCGGCCATTAAAGAGCCCATATTTCATCACCAGGTGTGAGTGTGAATAGCCATCACAAGCCATTTCAAAATTGTGATGTCACTTCCCCTCGAGTGACAAAGCGTGTTTGTTGTGGGTGTGTCCACCCAGATGTATGATGACTAGATCAGTCTACCAGCCTACCCAGTGGATTGTACCAACTGTTAGGCTTATCTATCCATCATACATCTGGGTGGTGGTAAAATAGGGGCCCCTCAAGACAAGAGCAGACATAAAAAGTAAACTGGATATAATCCTTATAAAAACAAGGATTTTTGATCAATTTATCTGTATTTGTTATTTCTTTTCTTTTGTTAACTCATTAATTAATTATGGACTTTTGTATCACTGTTTCATTAATATAAGCACTGTTCTGTTTTACTCAACTACCCAAACTTGGTGGCTCAAAATCTCATCAAGTTGCATCTCAACAACAACAATTCTTATTAAAAGCAGAAATGGATTTGAGACCACAGTTCCGCAAGGCATGATGGGAGTTGGAGTTTGGCTGGAAGTGTGGACCACCTACCGGATCTCTTGCTGTGGTCCTTCTCCATGCGCTCCAGGCTCTCCAGCAGGTAGTCCACCTTGTGTTTGATCTGGCTCAGCTCCCTCTTGATGGTCTGCAGGTCGTCCAGTCTCACTGTGGAGGAATTAAGCAATAAGCCACGAGAGGCTGTGGTTTACAGTGATTTTAGAACAGCTAGGGGGTGTTGTAAGGCACGATCCATTATTGCCTTTATAAAGCGGTAACTAAAACAGTTACTATAGAACACACTTACCACTACAAGACTACCCTACCCACGTGAAACCACACAAAAGTAAGCACTCCTCAACAATTTTTCCTGAATTGTTGAGGAGTGGTTGGAACACGGCAGCAATGACTGTTACTGGCTGTTTTTTGTTGTGCATTTGACAAATAAAGAACTTGAACTAAAGTCGACACCTAGCCACCCAATCAGAGACGACCCCTCTCTAAACCAAAGCTGTCAACATTGAGATATGAAAATAAGGGATATTTTCCGGCACACAGCCCTGGGCTGTCCGACCGCCCCTACCACTGGAACAAGGACTGGGTTAACTAGTTCCTACATTAAGTAAGTGACTACGATTAGGAGGTTATTAAATGGTTCATGTTCTTATAAACCTTTTATAAGCAAGGTAAAAAAAATACAAGAGATTTAAAGAATATGTAAAATACCGGAGAATCCCAGGAGGATTGACAGGTATGTTGTAACCAGCGATGCATTAAAAGCAGCGGTGGGACCTACTGCTGCGGGGCGGTCTCTGGTAGCTCCTGGACGAGGAGAAGCTGGTCTTGGCGCGCCGACTTCCCCCAGAGCTCATGCTGACCCTGGGTCGCTTGGAGGGCACAGCGGCCCGGGACAGCGCCGGCAGCGGCGGGGGGGGTGGAGGAGGGGGCGGAGCCACGCGGGACGGGTACGAGTACATCCTGAAGCACAGAGAGAGAGAGAGAGAGAGACAACTAAGAGGGTTAGCGTTCCTGGAGTGACCGGCGGACGCGATGACACTGGGTGTAGTGGGTGAAGTCGGATTTGTGTGGCAAGGTGTATTTGGATAAGTGGGCGTGGGGATTGAGATGATGGGTTACACTGGTGCTGGTTGCTATGGTCACCACAAGCTACTGTTTTGCTATTGTAACAGCTAGTATTGAAATTAAAATACAAAACCTCAATTAAACCTTTAATATCTTACCTATCATTTATATATATATATATATATATATATATATATATATATATATATATATATATATATATTTAATCATGAAAAAAATCAAAAAATCTGTCAATATACTGTTAGACCTTAAATAGCTTACCGATCATAGTAGTCCCTCTGAAAGTCGTAGTCCAACTCAAAGGAAGAACTGAATGAAAAAGGAAAAAGTGAGTAAACCCGAAGGAACTCTATGGAGTGTGTGTGGGTTGATGGCACCCTCACCTGGCGTCAGAGTCAGACTGACTCCACAAATTCAAACACCATCCATCCGAGACGTCCATTCAAACAACACATGACAAAAGTGGTCCTTTAAACTTTGTTTCAGACGGCGGTGGTGGTGATTCCCGGGAGCGCTCACCTGTACATGTCCCCCGCGGAACGCTTCCCGGGCTTCCCTGTTCTCTGAGGCTTGGGTTCCCCAGCCAGATTGATGTCTGTGGAGGAGGAGGAGTAGGAGGAGGTGTTAGAGGAGGTGGTGGTGGTGGTGGTGGAGGAAGAGGTGGAGATGGGGGAGGTGTTAGAGGAGGTGATGGTGGAGGAGGCGGGGGAGGACGAGGTAGAGAAGGGGGAGGAGAAGGAGCTTAGGAGGAATAGTGGTGGGAGAGGAAGTGGAAGAGGAAGTGTGGGTTTGGGAGCAGCGGTGGTAGAGGAAGAGAAACGTTAGAGGAGGGGTTGGATTTAAGGAGGCCATGGTGGTGGTGAGGTAGCGGTTAAGGGAGGGAGGAAAACAAAGTGTGTGATGGACATAAAGGTGGGAAACTCAACTCTAACAACAAACCACACCTATCCATAACGGAAGAGACCCCCACCCCCCCCATGGACCCGCCTCACCGAGCACCTGCCCGACGATCACGCGGCCGTCCTCGCCTGCCACTGCGGCGCGGGCGTTGCGTTCGTTGGCGTACTGGACGAAGGCGAAGCCCTTGTGCACCGAGCAGCCCACGATCTTGCCGTACTTGGCGAAGATGGCCTCCACATCGGCCTTGGCCACCAGCAGCGTGTTGAGGTTGCCGATGAAGACCCGCGAGTTGAGCGAACGCTGGTCGGTCTTGTTCGTGACGTTGCTCGCCATCTGTGCGGCGGTGGCGGCGGACCACCTGGGTGGGGGTGGGGTGGGGGAGAGAGCGAGAGAGGGGTTATAGAGGGGGAGGAGGGGGGGTGGACAGGAGAGGGAGAGCGAGAGAGAGGAGGGAGAGAAGGGGGATAGAGAGAGGGAGGGGGGGTGAGAGAGGGGAAGAGAGGGGGGGGAGAAGAAAAAACAAGGGAGAGGAAAGATAGAAGATGGATGGACGGATTTAACGGATGAATGGGAGGTGGATGGACGGGGGACAGGGAAGTGAAGAGAAGGAAGAAAGGATGGGAGTGATGAATGATTAAAGGGATGGAAGAAGAGGAGTGGCGGTGAAGAGAGGGTGTGGTGAAAAGAGGTGGAATGGGCCAGCAAGGAAGGAAGGAAGGAAGGAAGGAAGGAAGGAAAGAAGAAGGAAGAAGAAGGAAAGAAGAAAGAAAGAAAGAAAGAAAGAAAGAAAGAAAGAAAGAAAGAAAGAAAGAATGGCCAAAAGAAAGAAAAAATACAAAAATTATACTGGTCTTTGCAGTGTTTTATAGGCTACAGTACACTTATGTATTTTCCGTTTTACTCGCCAAGAACATGATTTTGTGCTTCACCAGACTGACTTAGGATCAAAAGTTATTTAATACTCTGACACTTATAATGATCTGAAACAGCGACCATTAGTCATGTGACAAATGTTTGGTGTTTGTGTGGCAAACGTTTGATATTGAAATAACCAAAAACGAAATCAATTACATTATAGGTTTTGATTGATTTATGTTGATATTCAACCCTTTCCACAGTGCACACTATAGCAGAATATACAGGGTTTTTTTGGGGGTAGACATTTTGAACTCACTCCATTGTGTCTGTATTCTGGTAGACCGTCGTCTGTCTGAGTCTGTTGAAGAGAAGAGTTATTTGTAGTTACTGAGCCCTGCTCCTGTGGGGTGTGGGGAGTTGTGGGACCTTTGTGCTGCACTATGGGAAATGGAGTCAATGTGGAGCTTTTATTTTGAAATGGATGACTGACTATGTATGTGTGTCCATATGTGAGTGGCATCACTCATCCACAGATATAAGCCTAACATAAACATCTTCATATTATCATATGGTAACCAACCGCTCACCAGCAAATCAGCAATGCAGTAACCCTGGCAACAGTATAACCCCGGCAACACAACAGTATAGCACTACTGTCTCTGAGCAGGTCATGTAATAAAGTGTTTTTTATGATGCATATAAATACATTATATGCATATAGTAATACATGAAAGACCTTTACTGGTCTTTTTAATGTTGAGTTTTGACTGAATTAAAGAAAAAATAACGTAGGATTCGATAAAGATCAATGTGTTTACTATACACACTGTTCATAGTTATGTCATCATAATTGTTTCATAATTATTACGTCATAATTGCAACATAAGGAAACAAGAAGCCCTGTTATGTGTTCAATCTAATGACATGCATGCATGCACACACACACGCAAACAAACACACACACATACAAAACAACCCACAGTTTCAACCCAACCCAGGGCATTAAAATAACTTAATAGATGTAAAGTCATACAGACTCAATAAGGATCGCAGTCAGGTCAGAAAGAAAGTTAGTTTGTTTGGTTGCAACAAGTTTCTTGTCGCTTTCACTGAAACATCTACGTGTGTTTTATCCATAATGGGAATGAAAGTGAAAGGTCTTAAGCAGGGGACAATTTCCTAAACTACAGATGGAAAACACATCACACTAGTAGGCCTTCTAGAAGCTTGCGGGGAGTGGGTTGGTTTTTCGAAAAGGGTTGGTGGTGATGAGGAGGGTGTGTGGGGAGGGGGGGGCTTATTCACTTCAAGGTGTTCCCAAAAAAAGATGTAAAAGTTGCGTTGAAACAACAAACAAAAAAAATGGTTGAGACCAACTTACGGTTTGTCGCTGTACAAAAAATTCTGTGCCTCAAAAACTAAACGGGAGAAAACAAAAATGTACATTAGAATACAAATGGGGCCTTGAAGGCGACCTCTTATTTATGATGTCATAACTTGGCTATTTATGATGTCATAACTTCAAGAGAGTCCCACAACTAAAGGGTCTCTATTTAACCACAAGTTGTTGGTTAGCCGTTACCGGTTTGTGACATCACAAGTTGTGAGTGTCCACCCCTGATGTATGATGGATAGATCAGCCTACCAACCGACATGATGGACTGTACCAACTGGTAGGTTGGTAGGTTGGTCCATCCGTTATAGATCTGATTTTGAAATGGCTTTGCAATGGCTAATCAACATCGTACGTGGTGACAAAATAGAGGCCCTTTAAAAAGATAATAATGAACATTATTCCTATTTAATTCTATTGTTATTCCCATAGACCATTCTATCACTGATATTCTGCAATCATGCCTTATAACGTATATATGTCACTGCATTGTATTTAACAAGGGATGTGATATCACATCCCTTATACCTTAGATTATCAAAGCTAGTAAAATTGAAAACTTTCTGAAATCTGATTTCACAACAGTGGAGGGGGGGGG
>JAOPHQ010001576.1:37500-39689 GCA_030340625.1 Merluccius polli | reverse complement strand
CCACTTCCGCACTCGTTTTCCTAATATATTAAAGCCATGTACGCATGAACTCTGGGAACAATGTGTCACTGTGATTCCGCCTTTGATGGAAATGTTGTTAATGGGAAATTTCCGTTTTTTTTGGTAGACGTCCAGGGATAATGGCGCATGATAACGGCGAAGGCGGGGGGGGGGGGGGGGGGGGTTTGTTCTCTCCTTCGAAATTAGGAGCGACGCGCGATAAAGCGATCGCGTTTTGAGGGTCCGGCGAAGTGTTGGCCGCTTTCGTTTGTTCGACCTGCTTCGTTTGAGAGGTCAACCGGGGGTCAAATGCGGCGTTCGTTTATGGAGCTACGAAGCACTTACTTACAAGTTTGTTCTATTTTTAGTAATATTATTATGTATATAAATCAGTTATTTTATTGCCCGTTTTGAAACTGTTTGTTTCCTGACTGAATGTTTTATTGTTGATTGTGTAAGGTGACCTTGAGTGTAAAGAAAGGTGCCCATAAATAAAATGCATTATTATTATTAGTAGTAGTAGTAGTAGTATTATTATTACGGTTGTATTATTATTATTATTATTATTATTATTATTATTATTATTATTATTATTATTATTATTATCATTATTATTATTATTATTATTATTATTATTATTATTATTATTATTATTATTATTATTACATTTGTATTATTATTATTATTATTATTATTATAGTTGTTGTTGTTATTATTGTTATTATTATTGTTATTATTATTATTATTATTATTATTATTATTATTATTGTTGTTATTATTATTAAGTGTACTCTTAAAACGGCTCATAACAACATTAACCTTTAATTGTATGGGTTTGAGTCAACTACTGTGTTGGTATGCTGATTGGTCTGAAAGAATACTAAGGTGAAAATCAAAAATCAAGTCAAAAATGTGTTTTAAATTCATACAATCTTATAAAATGTATATATATTTATTCTCACCGTATAAGACGTGTGTGGCCGTGTTGAAATGACGTCAAAAATAACGTTGAGGTTTGAACTGGGGGTCGAGAAATCGTACCCGAGTTTCGGACGAGGAACTCCGAGTTGACAGCGTTTTATTTTTATTAAGTCGTATGTAGGAAGTCGTAATTTCCGACCGAGTTATAAATCCGAACGCAGCCCAGGCGCAGCGTCAAGGCGGGAGAATCGCGAAGGGGTCAACACACGTCGGCAACGCTTAGCAACGCCGGCCGCCCCGGTAACCGTGCCGACGCTGAAAGCTCACCATGTGTTGACTGCTTAACACCGCGACGGCCTTGGCCCCCCTGGATATACAGTATGAATTCCTCGGCGTATCAGTTTGATAACGTCTTGCTCCTCCTTGCTCCTCTCTGTCTCCTCCTCCGTCTCCAGGAGGTCATAGAAGCCATCGCCGAGTGCGCCTTCAAGACCTCCCCCTTCCCGGTCATCCTCTCCTTCGAGAACCACGTGGATTCGTAAGTCAACCGGATCTCTTCTTTCCAAACGGTCTGTGTTGTCGGTAAGTGGCGGTCGGGGCTTCACCTCGAACCGCCGGGCTAACAGCGCTAACAGCGCTAACAGTGCTGCTGTCTGCTTTGTGGTTGTGTGTGTGTGTGTGTGTGATGTGTGTGTGTGGGTCTGTTGTTTTTTTCTTCTTTTGAATCTGCAGTCGTTGTGTGTGTGTGTGTGTGTGTGGGGGGGGGGGGGGGGGGGGCAGTAATTCATGTTTTCAAGAGGCAGCCACCGGCAGGAATATAGTTGATGTTAGGATGAAAAATGATGTGATTGTAATTCTGTGTGTGTGTGTGTGTGTGTCCGTGTGTCCGTGTGTGTGTGTGTGTGTGTGTGTGTGTGTGTGTGTGTTTCCTGACTACCAGCCCAAAGCAGCAAGCCAAGATGGCAGAGTACTGCCGGTCAATATTTGGAGACGCATTACTAACAGACCCTCTGGAGAAATATCCAGTGAGTACACAAGACACACACACACACACACACACACACACATACACATGCATGGACACACACACACACACACACACACACACATCCACACACACGCATATACACAAACACATGCACACACATACACACACACACCATATAAAAATGCATGCACACACACACACACACACATAAAAATGTATGCACACACACCGCATACACACACACACACACACACACACACACACAGCCAGCAGTTATTCT
>JAOPHQ010001576.1:10000-30000 GCA_030340625.1 Merluccius polli | reverse complement strand
CATCTTTTTTTTTGTTTTTTGTGTCCACTTTTAGGGGAAGTGGAGGCGGAAAGTGATTACGATGATGACGACGATGATGACTGTAAAAAAGGCTCAATGGAGGAGGTGTGTTTCAGCTGGCTGTTTCTGTGAATGAAAATAACCACTTTCCAGTAAAAAATTGGATCCCACGCGTCGATACAGCCCTCTAGTGGTCATGATGGATATTGCAATAATGTGTATTATTATAATAATTGACATAGACACACTTCTTTGACTTGTGTTGTGTGTGTGCGTGTTCCTGTGTGTGTGTGTGTGTGTGTGTGTGTGTTTCTAGGGTACGGCGGGAAGTGAAGCATTTGCAACAGAAGAGATGTCTAACCTCGTCAGCTACATCCAGCCGGTCAAGTTTCACAGCTTTGAGGGCTCTAAAAGTACATACAGTATATTTTACCCAAATTATACTATATACCGTAGTAATATATACATATTACGTAAGACTACACAGTACAGGCTTCACGTTTTAATAGTGCTAAGAAAGGTACAGGTCTACTAAAGGTATAAATGTTACCATTTTCATATGTCATAACTTGATCCTGAATCATGTGCTTAACTGAGAATAAGTTAAGATAATGCTATTGAGTTAAATTCCCAGTCATTAAAAAAAGGCATACTGAAATCAAACATCTCAATAATCACAAGGGAAATACTAATATATTTGATACAAACTGCATATTGTTTCGATTGTCATTCTGTGAATAGGAAGTGATCAATAAGTGATCGATAGATTTAGGGTTAGTGGATGACCACATGTTGGTGATTATCTGTGTCCCCAGAGATCAACCGCAGCTACCAGATGTCCTCCTTCGTGGAGACCAAGGCCCTGGAGCAGCTCACCAAGTGTCCCGTGGAGTTTGTGGAGTATCCTTCACACGAGTCAAGTGCAACTTTATTCATATAGCCCTTCATCACAGTTACAGTCTTAAAGGGCTTCGCAGGCCCACATCATACGACACCCCTCCTAACCCTGGGAAAACTTGGAGTTAAATGCGTTGTGACACAGAGGGAAGCACAAACTATTTGAAATTGTAGAAGTTGTATCTAATATCTGTACTCTTTGTTTGCTGTGTTGTCCGGCCCACACAGCAGTTTGTGCTCTTAATTATGTTTTTACTTAATTATGTGACTGGATTTGTAAACGTTACTACAACTACAAAAATGTTTATCTCAGTGGTTCAGAGGTCGTGGTTGTCGTCATGTTTGTAGTGGCGCTGCTACCTGACAGCGGTCCAACAACGTTAGTGTCTGCTGTCATGCCGACGGCTCACCCGGAGGCGCTTGGCGGTGTGTGGGGGTGTGTGGGGGTGTGGGTGTGGGCGTGTGTGGGGGGGGGGTGTGTGGGGGTGTGTGTAGGTGTGTGTGAGGTCCTTAACGCGTGCCCCTTCAGGTACAACAAGATGCAGCTGAGCAGGATCTACCCCAAGGGGACCAGAGTGGACTCCTCCAACTACAACCCGCAGCTCTTCTGGAACGCCGGCTGCCAACTGGTGGCCCTCAACTTCCAGACCATCGGTAGGAGGACATTTTAACTACTTTAAATAAATATTTATCGATATTGTATTTAATTATTAGTGTATTTGATTTTATGTTTAAGTAGTTTTTTATTATTTTTTAAATTTATTTATCTGGTTAATTAATTAATTAATGTATTTATTTTATCATTTTTTTTGTATTTAGTGGAAAAAAATGTCTTTAGAGGAAAAAATTGTCTTCAACTTACATGGAACTGTAATTGTATATTTAACATTTTACTTTAAAATTTGAATAGAAATATGAACATATTCAATTAATACAAACACACATATATATATATATATATATATATATATATATATATATATATATATATATATATATATATATATATATATTGTGTTGACAGATGCTCCATCATGAATAGTGAGTAATAGGATATATTTTTGTATTTCCTGTGGATGTCCCGCCCCCTCAGACCTGTCCATGCAGCTGAACCTGGGGATGTACGAGTACAACGGGAAGTGTGGGTACCGGTTGAAACCGGAGTTCATGAGGCGACCGGACAAACACTTTGACCCCTTCACTGTCAGCACCGTGGACGGGATCGTCGCCAACACGCTGTCTGTGAAGGTGTGTGTACGTGTATGTGTGTGTGTGTGTGTGTTTGTAGCGTGTTTAGTAGTCAAACACTCACAAGTCATCAGCTGTAATTTACTATAATTGTACATAATGATAATTTGATTTCTCATACCCACACCTAGTCTCTGGTATTGTTATCAGCGTGTGTATGTGTGCGTGTGTCTTTTACTCATCATTTGTGTATTTATTTGCATTTTTTTGTAATTTCTCCACACACACACACACACACACACCATCCTCTCCCCCCCTCTTCCTCGCTCATATCTCCTCCTGTGTGTCTCCTCCCAGATAATCTCGGGCCAGTTCCTGTCTGATAAGAAGGTGGGCACGTACGTGGAGATAGACATGTTCGGCCTGCCGGTGGACACCAAGCGGAAAGCCTTCAAGACCAAGACCTCGCAGGGCAACGCCATTAACCCCGTGTGGGAGGAGGAGGCCATCGTCTTCAAGAAGGTCAGAGACATTAGACTATGTTGTGACCTAACCGGCGATTTGATGAAACTCAATCAAACTATTTCCACTCATGTCCCCCCTCTAAGATAGATTCAGCCAAGCAACCCTTTAAAGTTAAAGTGATATGCTCTTAGGATTTACCAAACTTGTTACCATGTGACTGGTCAGATTTACTAGATTGTATTAAGGTGGTATTCATTCATTTTCTTAAGGTGGAATTATTTTACCATTGTTCATAACCAATATTAAAACAACAACTTTTTTTTTGTTTTGTATGTTCCTTCTACCCCTTGCAATCCTGAACTTTAATTTAAAAGTCACTCAATTCAATATCGAGATAACTTAACTTAACCACCAGGATAAAAGTATCCCCATTTGATCGAATGTAATCCCAAATGTAACCAGAGATATCTATAATTTCTTATCTCTGCCAGGTGGTGCTGCCCACGCTGGCGTCGCTGAGGATAGCCGTGTTTGAGGAGGGAGGCAAAGTCATCGGCCACCGCATCATCCCTGTGTCCGCCATCCGCCCAGGTGACAGTTCACCGCTGTCTGTCTGTCTATATCTATTCTTTTATAACTACATAAACAAATTAAATAGTCTCACAAATCAGACTTTAGATCAATATATTTAAAATAAGAGACGAGTGTAGAAATTCACTTCATTAAAACCCCCTTGGGTTGCGGCTGTTTGTTTGAATGCATATGTAGCCATCTTTAAAAACAGATTAAAAACCTATCTTCATTCAACAGCATTCTGTTGAACTGTGTGTGTGCATGTGTCCATGTGTGGTTGTGTGAGTGGGTGCGCACAGAGATGTTCACAAGTCTTTTTTTGCAAGTCCAAGTCAAGTCTGAAGTCTTTGGTCACGAGTCCAAGTCAAGTCTCAAGTCTCTAAAAAATAAGTCATATGTCTCTTCTGGTTGTAATGAGCCTTCTGTCATCTGCTGCTATCCGGTCTAATACTGCACAGCTATATCTAAGAAATTCAAAGCGTTTATTGTATTATTACCACTCCTTTATCTATTAGCATACAGTATCAGTACTCATTAGTTATCTTTTTATAACCAAATTTAATTACAAATGGTACAGCTGCAGGTGTGCCGCCGGTCGCCATGGTCGTCTGCCGAGGTACCAGCGCGTGAGGCCGCGTGGCGCGCGCCCAATGCGTAATGTGGTTACCATGGTTACCATGAAAAAAAGGAGGGAATCACATTAAGCTCGTCAGACGTTTCAGAGTTTCCTCAATATTAATACGCCAAAAAAGAAAACATAATGATTGTTCACGAGTCCCAAAACACGAGTCCAAGTCGAGTCTGAAGTCTCTGTGTGTGCGACTTAAGTGCGACTCGAGTCCGAGACGCAAACTCGAGTCCCCATCTCTGGGTGCGCATGTATGAGTTTAAGTGTGTATGTGGTGAAGATGGCATACATATGATTGTTTACTTGCACTCTTCAATGGATTCCTAATTGATTTTTATAGAACTGTTTTTACTGTGTAACTATGTATACCTTTGTGAAGCACAGTGAGTCTGCCTTGGGCATGAAATGCGCTTTATAAATACAATTGAATTGAATATGTTTCCGTGGTAACAAGTTGTCTCCCCTAACGGGAGAAGTTCTTGTTTGGGTTTGTTTGGTCTAATTAAACGCGGCCTGCTGCCTCGTGTCTCCAGGGTACCGCTACATCGGTCTGAGGAATGAGAAGAACCAGTCCCTGAACATGCCGGCCCTGTTCGTCTACGTGGAAGTGAAGGACTACGTCCCGGACACGTTCGCCGGTGAGCCGGTCCTCCGTTATTATTATTATTATTATCCGCGGATCGGTCCGTGTTTACATTCTCCGTGTGCCGCGTAACCGGAAAGTATTTCCTCTCGTTAATTTTTTTTCCATTGGGTCCTTAGATGTCATCGACGCCTTGTCCAATCCCATCCGCTACATCAACCTGATGGAGCAGAGAGCCAATCAGCTGGCGGCTCTCACCCTGGAGGAGGGAGGAGAGGAGGAGGTCGACAAAGAGGTGTGTGTGTGTTGTTGTGTGCGCGTGTGTGTGTGTTTTTCATGCTAGAATGAGAGTGTGGCTACATAAACCCCATTGGTAAACCCAAATGGTAAATGGACTGCATTGATGCAGTGTTTTTCACTTTCCGCTTTATGTTTGCCTCACATTCACCCATTCATACACACATTCATACACACATTCATACACACATTCATACACCGACGGCGGTGTGAGCCACACAAGGCGACAGCCCAGGTTAGGGTTAGGTGTCTTGCTCAGGGACACATAGCCAGTAGGAGCCATTATTATTATTATTATTATTATTATTATTATTTGTTTTTTTTGTTTTAATGGAATGTTTTAAAAGGATAGCTTTATGGATTATGTGTCCATTACTCTAACGGAGCGTCGCCCCTGAAGCGCGTGTGACAATGCCCTTGAGCTTGGGCCACTTAAAGTGCGTACTAAATGCTAAGCGGCTAATAAAGTAGAGGCACATGCTCAATAGTAGTTAGCGTCTTGGCGCCGCTCTCCGGTCCGTCTCCACTCCAGAACCACCGATAAAAAGACATCCAGTCTCTTTTCCAATCAAGCTTACTCTGATTCTGCCAAGGAAGGTTTCCCGATTTCCCCGGGGGAACACACGGAGCTGACGGTCGGCAGAAACAATCAAACAGAATAAAAACAGCCCAGCAGAGTGTGAAGCCCATGTGAGTCATGTTTCAGCCACGACTCTGATCAACCGCCGACGTGAACAACGAGGCATTGATCTCAACTGACATCTTTCGGTTTGATTGGATACGGACAAAGGGGCTTTCCTCTGAGGTTGCCTAGCAACCAGGGATGGATTAGAAGAAGGCAAACGATAAAATACAGCGGTACCAATACGAAAACCCCAGACACTTACCCGAGGTGTGTTAGGAAAGACGGACCCGGCGGAGCGAGGCCTCTGCCCCCCCGAGGGACGCCTGGCTTAATACGATTACCCCCCCTGAGGAACAGCCAATCAGAGGAGGCCGTCGTCTGCATGGCTCCATGGCAACGCCGACCGAGGGTGAGACGCGCCGACGGTGGTAGTTCAGTGGTCGAAACATTGGGAAGGCAGAGGAAGAAAAGCACAGTGGTATTAATAGACCTCTGACCGCCGTTAGTCTGCATTAATATTCACTTCCCAGAGATGAGGATCTGATTGGCTTCACGCGCGGCGTCTAAGTGTATGCGGCGTCACGATGCTGCGGGAGGCCTCGCTACGCGTGGGCTACCAGAGTTATCTCTACAAGCTTTCCGATTTCGCCCAGGTACCGAAATACGACACGGATGTGGTTTAAGACGGCCGCCGCTCTCGGCGCGTTTAGGTTGAAAAATACGTACGGGTGATTTGTGTTCCCACGTTTGACACACTTGTATTGTTATTTGTGGACGCTGTGCAATTGGCCCGCCGTTGTTTCAAACTTTCTGCAGTGATTCACTCGACTGTAGTTTATGGACACATACACCTGTCCATCTGTGTGTGTGTGTGTGTGTGTGTGACTGTGACATTTGCATTGTACTTTTGTTGTAATTGTTGAAGTCATATTAACTGCTGTAGTCTGTGTATATGTATTTGAAACGCTATTTCTATACGCTTCAGTTCAACTTGTGTATCCCATCATCGGTGTAACGGGTTGCGTGTGTGTGTGTGTGTGTGTGTGTGTGTTGGGGATGGGGTGCAGGTGGAGGCGGGAGGCGACGCCCCATCCGAGCCCAAGGTGGACCACCGGGCGGCGGTGCCCTCGGAGAACGGACTGAGCCACACCCCCATCATCGCCCCCAAGCCGCCCTCCATAGGGGGCCACCAGCCCCAGCCCACAGGTAAACCCCCTGGAGAGGACTCTGAGTAGTACACAACCCATAATGCAACAGGGCATGATGCGTCATTTATAAGGGCATATTTTATTTAGTTAGTTAGGTAGTTAGTTAGGTAGTTAGTTAGCTAGTTAGTTAGTTAGTTAGTTCGGTAGTTTGTTAGTTAGTTTGTTAGTTCGGTAGTTAGTTAGTTAGTTAGTTAGTTAGTTCGGTAGTTAGTTAGTTAGTTAGTTTGGTAGTTAGTTAGTTAGTTTGTTCGTTAGTTCGGTAGTTAGTTAGTTAGTTAGTTCATTAGTTCGGTAGTTAGTTAGTTAGTTAGTTCATTAGTTCGGTAGTTTGTTAGTTCGGTAGTTAGTTAGTTTGTTCGTTAGTTCGGTAGTTAGTTTGTTTGTTTGTTAGTTCGGTAGTTAGTTAGTTACTTAGTTGGTACTTTATTAGATGGGCGGGGAGGTTGATTTGAAACAGCAGCAAAATGAATAAATAAATTAATACAAATATATAACATTAATATTAGTATTTTTTTATTATTATGATATATTATAATTGTATTACTATTTAAAATACATTATTCATGGATTATTATTTGTATACATTCAAAGGAAAGCATACATTAAAGAGGATTATTATACACAAAATATGAATCTATGTATTTTGCTATCATGAGATTTATTATTATTATATTATTATTGTGGTTATTGTTGTATTTGTTTCTCTGTTTATTTCCCAGGTTCACTGAAACCTTCGGTGAAGACAGAAGATATCATCCAGACGGTCCTCACCGGTAATCTTTAGGATCATAAAAACCTCTCACTGCGTCTCTCATTATGAACGTGTGATGCTAAAATATGTTAACATGAACAATGTCTCACATCAACAGTGGTCATAATTATAGAAACCACTGTTTGTATTTACCATAATACACTTCAACCTCTCTCTCTTGCTCTCTATCCCTCTCTCCCTCCTTCCCTCTATGTGTCTCTCTCCCTCCTTCCCTCTATGTGTCTCTCTCCCTCTCTCTCTCTATGTGTCTCTCTCCCTCTCTCTCTCTCTCTCTCTCTCTCTCTCTCTCTCTCTCTCTTCATGCACAGTGAAGATACAACATAATAACCCCCCCTACCACCTTTCTCCCCCCTTCCACCCCCCCCCCCCCCCCCCCCCCAGAGTTGGAGGCCCACTCGGTGGAGGAGCTGAAGCAGCAGAAGGGCTTTGTGCGGGAGCAGCGGAAGCAGTACAAGGAGATGAAGGAGCTGGTGAGGAAGCACCACCGCAAGACGGCCGAGCTCATCAAGGAGCAGACGGCGCGCGCCGCCGAGCTGCAGAGCCAGTACCAGCGGCGCCGCTCGGCCCTGGTGAAGAGCCGCAAACGAGACGGTAAGAAAAGGTAGGTGTGGCCTTCCTCCTCCTCCTCCGCCTCCTCCTCCTCCTCCTCCTCCTCCGCCTCCTCTGACCCTGTGTCTCAATTCTGCGTACTTTCCATACTTACACTTGCGATTTTGGGTGCATAAGTGTGCTCATCATAGCGGTCAAAAAGTACACTTCTCACCCTCGATGGTCGCCATCCTGGCTGCGTAGCAGAAAGGGGGGGGGTGGGGGGGTTTGAGGGGAACCACTTTGCCATTAAAGAGAAAGAAGAAGAGGCGGCCGCTATCGTCATTTCCGGCGGTGTTCGCTTTGAGACAACACTACCCTGTCGAAATGTACGCACTACACAAGTAGGTACATAGTGTACACAGTGTAGTACATGTCAAGTGTGCTAATGGGAGTATCTGAATGGAGACACACACTGAGTCTGAGTCCTCTGAGTCCAAGTACCCCCCCCCCCCCCCCCCCCCCCCCCCCGCCGTCCCCATTGTTGTCCTCCTCCTCCTGCTGATCTTTTTCCTCGTGAATCTGGGACCCCATTTCTTGCCGGTGGTACACACCTTACTTGCTCACGCTGTTGGGCAACGCTTTCTTTCTCCTGCTTTTTCTGTCGCTTTTGTTCCTTTCCTTATTTTTTGTTGTCTTCACTTTCTTTCCTTCTCTCCGTGTCTCTTTCTTACGTTTGACACGTTTTCCTGTATTTATTTCATTTCTCTCTTTGATTTTTCTCTGTTTTTATTTCTCCTTTTTTTTTACCTTTTTGCCCATTATTAAAAGTTATGTTTAAACTGTCAAACTCTCACTCCCTCTGTCTGCCTCTCTCTCTCTCTCTCTCTCTCTCTCTCTCTCTCTCTCTCTCTCCCTTCCTCTCACTCCCTCTCTCCACCTCTCTCTCTCTCTCTCTTTGTGTCTCTTCTCTCCGTGTCTCTTTCTTACGTTGGACACGTTTTCCTGTATTTATTCCATTTCTCTCTTTGATTTCTCTCTATTTTTATTTCTCCTCTTTTTTACACCCCTGTGCCTTGATTTAAAAATACACACTCGGGCTTTTGAAGAGAAACAAAATGTTGTTCCCAAAGTGACTTTTTTTGTGTGTATGTGCGTGTGTGTGTCTGTGTGTGTGTGTGCGTGCGTGTGTATGTATGTATGTGCATGCATGTGTGTATGTTCGTCTGTGCATGTGTGTGTGTGTGTGTGTGTATATGTATGTATGTGCATGCGTGTGTGTGTGTATATGTGTGTATGTGCATGCGTGTGTGTATGTGTGTATGTGCGTGTGTGTGTGTGCATGTGTGTCTGCGTGTGCATGTGTGTGTGTGTGTGTGTGTGTGTGTGTGTGTGCGTGTGTGTGTGCAGCCGGTCGGATACGTCCCCCAGCTCCGTGGACCAGCAGCTCGGGGAGCTGGAGCAGGAGAGCGGCCAGCAGCTGGCGCTCCTCAAGGAGCAGCAGCAGCAGCAGCTCCTCACGCTGCGCCAGGAGCAGTACTACAGCGAGAAGTACCAGAAACGAGAACACATCAAGCAGGTCTGTGAAGACACACACGCACACACACACACACACACGCACACACACACACACACACACACACTCACACACACACACACTGTAAAGACACACGCACACACACACACGCACGCACGCACCTGCAGTCACACACACACACACACACACACACATAGAGCACATCAAGCAAGTGTGTGTATGTGCACACCGCACGCACACACACGCGCACTCACACAGGCGCACACACACACACACACATTCACGCACACACACACACACACACACACACACACACACACACACACACACACACAGCACATCAAGCAGGTACACATACAGATTACACGCAGACGTTTTTATACACACATATAAGTCTTCTAATCCACTCTTAACTTACAAACGCTACGACAGTGTATGTTTTGAGGGCCGTTTTTAGGGCTGTTGTCAGCACATTTTGGGCATTTGCTCAAGTCGAGGAACCCTGCCCTTCATTTTCAAACATTACACATTACAAAATAGCATTACAAAATAAATGTAAAACATTTACAGACGTTAAACAAAACAGAAATTTAAAAAAAACAGAGACTTGCCCCGGCACACGGCGTACCGAGTGAAGTAGCGTCTCCCCGCTTGCTGGTGTGATGCGTTGCCGAGTCATCTAGACTCGACGATGTCAGCAGGTGAGGCGGCTAATAATAAGCGCTGACTGGCTCATTAATCAATAAATACCGCCAGCGACTCCCGCCGCGCGAACACCCCCGACAGATGCTCGTTAGAGCGTCCCATCATCCCGGCGCCCTGTTGCTATCGCACACGCGGCGGCGGCGGCGGCGGCGTTTTACCGCGCGCCATGATAAAACAAATGTCTTCCGCTCTCTGCTGTCAGCGCAGCCGCTAACGTAGCGCAGCTTCCCGGGGTAAACAAGAATGAGAGACGGTTTTGTTTGTTGGTTGTTTGTCTGTTTGTCTCCGTGTGGCTGACAATTTGTGTGTGTGTGTGTGTGTGTGTGTGTGTGTGTGTGAGTGAATAAGAGATGGATCCGTCATCCTTGTGTGTCCTTTTCACTGTCTGACTTTATTTGTAAACCTAATATATACTTTTTATCTGTCCTCATTGTATTTATTTAAATGGGGTTGCTGCAGTTTGTTGTTGCCCATGAATAAAAGTTATGTTTAAACTGTCAAACTCTCTCTCCCTCTCTCTCTCTCACTCCCTCTCTCTCTCTCTCTCTCTCTCTCTCTCTCTCTCTCTCTCTCTCTCTCTCTCACACACTCCCTCTCTCTGCCTCTCTCTCTCTCTCTCTCTCTCTCTCTCTCTCTCTCTCTCTCTCTCCCTTCCTCTCACCCCCTCTCCCTGTCTTTCTCTCTCCCTCTCTCTCTATCCGTCTAGCTGGTGGAGAAGCTGACTGCCATAGCTGAGGAGTGTCAGAGTTCTCAGACGAAGAAAATCAGAGATATCTGCGAGAAGTACGACCTTCCTCCATCTCTTTCTTCAGCACTTTAGGGAACTAGCAGGCTAATATGCATTAAGAAAATATAGATGTACGATTCAAAGGCCTTTATTGGCATGGAAAAAAGTTACATTTACATTGTCAAAGCACAAAAGGTTACAGAAAAGAAAACAGAAAAGTAAAAAGTGAAAATAAAATAGTCCAAAAATACAAATTTGAATGTGTGTATCTATACAGTGAACAAGTATGACTGTAATATTAAATAATGAGGTAATGGTCGGGATAGGGGTGAGCATATGAGACATAATATAATACCAGCATTTTATTTAATCGACCCATTTTTGTTAGCACATCAACAGCTCTGAAGTCTTGTCTAATCGTCTCTCTCTCTCTCTCTTGTTTTTTTGTCCTTCAATTTCCTTTTTCGAAGAGAGGAGAAGGATCTCAAAAAGAAAATGGACAAGAAAAGGCAGGAGAAAATCAATGAGGCCAAGTCCAAGGACAGAAACGCCACTGAGGAGTAAGTGTCCGGCCGCGGGGGAAGAGTCAACCTCTGATCCACCGATTTGCTGGCAGCCATTGTTTGTGTTTATGACCACTAGGTGTCACTAAGAATGTCAGCTTGTGACCATGACCTGTTGCTGTGTGTGTGTGTGTGTGTGTGTGTGTGTGTGTGTGTGTGTGTGTGTGTGTGTGTGTGTGTGTGTGTGTGTGTGTGTGTGTGTGTGTGTGTGTGTGTGTGTGTGTGTGTGTGTGTGTGAGTTTGTGTGTCTCTAACAGGAGCTAATTCTCCTCTTTCCACAGGGTCAAGATGGAGATCAACAGGACGTTTGTCAATGATGTGGTGCAGTACATCAAGCGGGTAAGAGAGGATGAGAGGGAGAGAGAGAGAGAGGGAGAGAGGGAGAGAGGGGGAGAGAGAGACTGTGCTGACTGTCATGACTTGGCTGTCACTGACTCAGTGAGTGTTGTTGTGATGTTGTGTTCATGGATGAACAGCGAGGGTGTGACTGTGCAAGCGGCGCCGCGTTGCCCGTGTATAACTTGAATTTAGACGCCTGTCTTATTTATAACATAGAGGAAAAGTGACACGTTGTTGACGATGCTTTAACAGAGCTTTTTTGTATGCGTGCGCGTGTGTGTGTGTGTGCGTGTGTATGTGTGTGTGTGCACAGCTGGAGGATGCCCAGGGGAAGAGGCATGAGAGGTTGCTGGAGAAACACAAGGACGTCCGTCAGCAGATCATGGATGAAAAACCAAAGGTAAAAAAAAAAAAAAAAAAGTGATCTCCCATCCGATCCTATCTGATCCTGTTGTAGTTACAACTCACGCCACAAGAGGTTGCTAACTGGGAAAACTTCTCTCACCTTAACTCCTCTCACCTTAAACAGCGCTGTTATTGGCAATGCATAAATACAGCAGGCTCCTAAAAGAATAAGTCAATTTCTAATTTTAGTCATGCAGACATCTATGATCGCACTATTGTGGTGTTTGGCAGTTCATGAATGAATGAATCATTCAATCATTAGTCATCGGTCATTTCGTCTCCATGACTGTGATTGTCCCATTGAGTCTTTTCTAAGGAAGTGGGCGGAGCCAGTGAGTAATGCCTAAGAGATGCACATAACACTGTTGCACTGTGTCTAAGCTTGACCGCTAGAGTGTGTGTGTGTGTGTGTGTGTGTGTGTGGCATTAAACACTCGATTTTCACTCACTTGCTAAGAATGTAAAGTATGCACTATTGTAAGATTCATTGCTAATGGCAGCTTCGATATGAAGCCTTTATGAACTGTTAGGCCACTGGGAAAATGTCCCTCTATATGGGCAACAGTCCTCTCTCTTGGTTGCGAAGTATTCTGTGCAACAGAAGCGTCGTTTTAATTTAATTTTAAGATTCAACCAATAGGGAGGAGCGTACAGTACAGGCAACACACGTCGCCTCCCCATTGGTGGAGTTGAGTTATAACAAAGGGCCCCTATTTTACCACCAGGTGTGAGTGTGATTAGACATTGCACGCCGTTTTTTTTAACTCGAATCAGTCTCCCAGCCTTCCCAGTGGGCCGTACCAACCGGTCGGCTTATCTATCCATCACACATGCATATCACACATAGAGAGACCTTTTCGTATATTTGTTTATTCGAGTTCTGTATCAATTTACACCCCGCTATTGTGTCACACAGTAAGATGACATGTCATATGTTTTTTGTCATTGTTGTTTAACAAAAGACCCCTTGTTCACCTCGTCCCATCGTTGTTTAGTTGCTATGCAACTGCTGGATACCCATTCAAACTCACACACACACACACACACACGCAGTTCTCCCTTCTCTGCTCCCACACACCCTGAGCGACACGCTGTCTCTGGATAATACCCTGATCCATTTCACACAACAGACACAAACACAACAGGAAAAAACGACAACAAAAAGAAGCACGCGAACGCACAAATAACAGCAGAATAAGCTAATTATCCATTTTCCTTCGACATGAGCTTCTGTCGTTGAGTCTTGCACATGATATACTGTATGTGATGAAGATATATGCGCTATAAGTGTGTGTTTAGGAAAACAACAGAAAAACACCTGCTCATTTTTTACAACAGTAACATAGGACAACCACTAGATGTCGCCATTTATCATTCATTCATTCATTCAGACACTCCTGAGTGTGTGTGTGTGTGTGTGTGTGTGGGGGGGGGGGGCGGGGGGTGTGTGTACACCTTTCAGCCACACACACCTATATATCCCCTAGTTACATCCCATGAGATCTGCCCGCCACGGTGTCGCCCACCCACTCGCTCACCTTTAAAGCCGTAGCGCCGGGCGCCATTCAGCGCCTTGCGGAGGAGAGCACTTTGGGGCCCCGCCGCGTCGTCCACCTCCTCGCTCCCCGCCGCCTGTTGGCGTCATCACGGGTTCACGGGAGGAGGAGAGAGAGAGAGAGAGAGAGAGAGAGAGAGAGAGAGAGAGAGAGAGAGAGAGAGAGAGAATAAGGATATGTTGACAACAGTGTGTACATGAAGTAAAGGGTGCTAAAAGCTCCATTGGAGGCTATTGCATGAGTAACCAGGGCAAGGTGACCATAAAAAAAGATAGGGGTGTGCATATGTGTGTGTGTGTGTCTGTGTGCAAGAGTGTGTGTGTGTGTTGTGTGTGTGTGTGTGTGTGTGTGTGTTGTGTGTGTTTTTTTGCATGTATGTGCGCGTAAGTGCGGAGCAGAGAGAGAGGCAGACACACACTTCTCTCTCTCTCACTCTCTCTCTCTCTCCGTCTCCCTCTCTCTCTCTCTCTCTCTCTCTCTCTCTCTCTCTCTCTCTCTCTCTCTCTCTCTCTCTCTCTCTCTCTCTCTCTCTCTCTCTCTCTCGCTCTCTCTCCCTCTCTCTCTCTCTGGCAGTTTTGACCCAGTTTCTCCTGTGGGCTGTGAGCAGCCGCTAATGGACAGCTATAACCATCTCTGGTCTGCAGAGACCCCACAAAGCTGCTCACCCACACCACCACGTGTGTGTGTGTGTGTGTGTGTGTGTGTGTGTGCGTTTGCGCGTGCGTCCGCGTCCGCGTGTGTTGTCTTCGGTAATGTGTGTACACAGCAGAAGTAACAAGTCTCAGTGCCATGGCCGAAGCCCGAAACCCGAAACGTCGTCCAATCAAGTGGCGGCGCCGCGTTGACACAGTAGCTGGTGATCCAACGAGACTTTGTAATCCCCCCTGGTGAGCGTCGATCGATTTAGCGTGCCGGTCCGGTTAGCATGTCTTCGGAAACGGTCCAAAGTGACTTTGAACGGGACTTCGCCAGGAGGTCTGTCAGCGTGCGACACATCGCCTCCACACACACAGGGCCAGCGCAATGTCCTGACATCCAGACTTTAATCTGGTCTCCAGCAGTCCTGCTGTGTTACAGCAGAGCTTATGGGGAGGGGGGGTGCGGCACAGGGTCTCAGGCCCGGAAACCAAAAGTGGCGAGGGAGGCACACGGCGTTGATTTGAAAGCCTTTACAGACACATTTTCTGAGAACGTCGTCGGTGTTTCCGGACCGGATGTTTCAGCCGGTCTTCCCACCGGGGGGAAAAGTTTACTTGTGTTGGCCCGAGTTTGTGTTTTTCTGTTCAGCCAATTACGTGCTTTGAGTACAGACCCCCCGCCCCCCCCCCCCCCCAGCAAACGTGATTGGTCGAAAACCAAATATATATAATCGAAAAGGGAAGTGAAGCGGCCCGGATTTGAGCTTGTCCCCAATCAGACACAATCAGATTATTAACCAAAAGTCTGACTCTTGATGTGATGAAACCTGCCTGCTGTTTGCCTAAGAAACACGCTAAGAAACACGCTAAGTAACGCGCTAAGCAACACGCCGAACGATTAATTTACAATCGAGCCGTTGTGGCGCTCACCCGACGGCTTAGTAGTACTTCCAACCTGCTGGGGAATGCCAACTCATTTATTCGGATATTTAAATGTTATTTGGACAGATGGGCCCTTTGTGGCGCCGGGAGGTGCGGACCCTCACCCAGGCAGGTAGTCCCCTCAGAGGGCTTTTGTTTTGGAGGATGAAGCGGACCAAAACCGGCCTATTAGGCCTGTTGTTGTAATTCTATTCAACACGCACAGGCTGTGAAAACCTCTGAAATGATGATAACGCAATATGGTTCACACCCCGTCCGTGTGTGTGTGTGTGTGTGTGTGTGTGTGTGTGTGTGTGCACGTGTGTGTGGGTTGTGTGACGTCGTGATGCACTTGCGGTGGAAAGATGCATTAGTGTTGAGAAGGAATAGGCGCCATCAATGTACACACACACACACACACACACATGCACACGCACACATGCACACGCACACACAATCAGCGGCACACATATGCTCATTGAATCGACAGGCAGGAGTCCTGTGCTGTCGTCATGGAAACTTGGGTAGCCCCCAACGCACGCACACACACACACACACACACACACACCTTCCACCATCTCTTCCAGCCAGTATAAACCTCTACAATCTGCTAATTTGGAACTGAAGAACTAATGAAGCAAAGCTAGGGGCGATAGCGGGAGGGAGGGAGGAAGGAAGGGAGGGAGGGGGGAGAGATAGGGAGAGAGAGAGAGAGAGAGAGAGAGAGAGAGAGAGAGAGATAGAGAGAGAGAGAGAGAGATGATGAGAACAGCGTGTACAGACTGTGCGTGCGTGTGTGTGTGCGTGTGTGTGTGTGTGTGCGTGTGCGTGCGTGAGTGTGTGTGGGTGTGTGGAATAACATAGTTGGTGTATAGAGTTACTCTTGAGATGTGGAGGCACGCCGTTCTCCTCAGATTTAATTAGAGGACCGTTCTAGTCTGACGGCTCCTCTCCAACAGTCTACTGGTGACTAATGTGTTTTTATTGTATTTGTTATATATATATATATATATATATATATATATATATAATATATACATATATAATCATATTATGACAAACCACACCTCCCTATGATTAGCTAGTGGTCCAGTGGTCCTGGCATATAATTGGGTAGTTGGCCTCAAATTAGAAACAAGTTATCTAACATGTTAAGTTTGGAAGATAAATGGTAGGGTTAGAAATGTCATCATTTTGATATTAAGTATTTGTCGGTAATATTTTTATCTCATACATAGTATGTTGCCAACACTATCAATAAGCCAGCAATAACATCCCATGTATAGCATGTTATTAATGCTGTGTATCCGTTGATGGTCAACAAGGAGCATGATGATCCTGATGATATTAAGCTGATATTATATTGATATGATATTAATGATATTATTATATATATATTAAGACAAAAACATGTAAAAAAACACCTTTTAAAATGCTCCTACTGTAAGCCACTAACCCTTTTAGCGCCTAGCTGCCATCGCATCCATAGTGTGATGCAAACCAGATCATAGTCATTTATAATTTATACTGAATGTTGCGTAACATCTGAAGCCTGTATAGCGCTTGTACCTCACGACGCCGCATTGTAATGACCGCCGCCGCTTTGGAAAGAGCAAAATTACAATGTTAGTTATTATGTTGCTGGTCGTGTTTTTTTGTGGTCATTGTTTAGTAATTCATTGTGATTTGTCATTATGGGGGGGGGGGGGGGGGGGGGGGTCGTTGGGTTTGAAACCCGCCGCAGCGTTTGTGGCGAAACAACGTTTTCATCAGCCTAGGTGACGGTGTATTTACGTTCATTGAGGATTTTACAGCGCCGCGACTCTCTGGAGTCCTCTCAATATGGCGGAGTATCGCCGACAGAAAAATCCCATGATGCATTCTGCTGTACAAGCCCTATTGTGGAGTTATGCACCAGCGCTGCACATTGGGTTTATGTTTGCGAGTTGATGTTTGCCTATAGTGTTGATAGGTTACTGGTATCCTAACGGTGAATAATATCAAGCTATGGTGGTCGTTTAGTGTGTGGTCAAGGTCAGAATAAGGATAAGGAGACGCATTATCAACCAATCACATGCATCATTAGCCATGAGAACCAATCACATCCATGGATGGATGTGAGATTTGTCTAAATCAAAGCGTAGGACACACAGGTATGTGAGGTTATTTCATACCTTTTTTTTTCTTCATTTTTCTTCTTTCCCTTCCTCACCTCAATATGAATCTATCTGTCTGTGACTCTATTCTACTCTCTCCCTCTCTCTCTCTCCCTCTCTCTCTCTCTGTCTCTCTCTCTCTGTCTCTCTCTCTCTGTCTCTCTCTCTCTCTCTCTCTGTCTCCCTCCCCCTGTGTGAACAACAAGGCCACAGCTTGCCTCATCACATACTTTGATCAGCAACCTCTCTGCCCGGCAAGGTCGCATCAATAATGCACACACACAAACACACACACACACACACACTTGTAAGCGTTATACATTGTGTGTGTTCTTTGTCCACATATCCACATCTATTGTGTCTTTGACCTTTACCAAAAGTTAAAGCGCGCCTTGTTGTCTTGGTGTCTGTAGCTCACTGTGGGGGGGGGAAGCTGTGACAAACTGACAGCTTTTATTGAGTATGTATTTAGTTTAGTTGTGATTGTTGCCCCCCACCCCCCCGATACCTCTCTCCATTATGTCCCCATTCGATTCTCCCATTTTGGCGGCCTATCTTGAAACGTAGAAAAAAATAATATTAGAGGTACGAGGCAGAACACAATGACAAAAAATATAGACGCAGACTGGAGGCAGATAAGAACAAAAATGGCCTCTTTTGAAATATTTTTCTTCTGTCATGCTGTCTTTCATTGAATGCCACATCTGCCAAAACTATATTATTATTATAGTATATTATTATCTTGATCTTGTTCTTTTCTGTTTTTTTCATATTTCTGACGAATATTTGGTTTTGAAGAAAAGGGAGTTTTTTAGCTCTCGCTCTCTCTCTCTCTCTCTCTGTCTCTGTCTCTGTCTCTCTCTCTGTCTCTGTCTCTCTCTCTCTGGTTCTCTAACTATTTTGACGTTCTGTCTAGTTTGACAAACACACTCTCAAACACAACTGTGCACGCGCACACACACAGACACAGACAGACACACACACACACACACACACACGCACACAGTGCATATGAACCTTTGCAAATTCAAAATAAGTCTCGGCGAGCGATCCTGGCAGGGGGGGTGACCCTGTCTTCTCGTTCGGTCACGTGATCCGAAAAATGAGGCCTAATTGGGCCATGTTTTGTTACACACCTTTCCCTTGTTATCCCCCGGCCCCTCGAATGAACATCCAGAGACGTGTGTGTGTGTGTGTGTTCAGAGCATACACAGGTAGACAGTGATGCATTCGAAAGGGCAAGGACTTGAAGAAACGCCAGCCAGTTTCCACTCCGCACGGCTTCCTGCTTTCTCTCTGTCGAAACCGCGTTGATGAACGGCAGCGTCTCGGGACGTAGAGCAGGAACCGTCCGGCGACCGACCGGAAGGTTGCCGGTTCGATTTCCCCGGCTCCTCCTCTTAGCCAACTGTCCCTGAGGTGTCCCTGAGCAAGACGCCTCACCCTAACTGCCCCCCGACAAGCTTGCCGTTCCCTTGCATGGTCGACACCGCCGTCGGTGTATGAATGTGTGTGTGAGCGTTAGCGGTTAGCCTGACTAGCTCACCCGGCGGAGCGGGCATTAACATTCAACTCAACTCAAACTTTATTTATAAAGCACATTTAAAACAACCGGGGTTGACCAAAGTGCTGTACAGATATCGCAGTTGCAGGAAATAAGGTAAAAACTGAAAAACTAAAGTACTAAAATACATAAACACAATGCAAAAAAAAAATAGAATGGAAATAAAATAGAATAAAATAAATTAAAATGTAAATAAAATGTTTTGCCAGATGTCCACTTAAACTTGATTAAAAGCCAGGGAGAAAAGGTTATCATTGCCAGGGTTGGGGGTTCGATTCCTACTGGGAAACAACCTATGCTAAAAAAAAAGGTATGCACTCTTAGTATTGTAAGGACGCTTTGCATAAAAGCTTCAAACCAAATGGCATGTATTATATTATATTACTATTATATGAATGGGCGTCTGTGCGGGACTCACTTGTTGTAAAGCATTTTAAGTGGCCACAGGTTAAGAATATAGCGCCGCATAAATACAGTCCATTTTACAATCTGCAATTTATTCACGATTGCGGTAGTTGCCGCAGTCGTCGACGACGACGCGGCGCTAGGGCGACAGCTGCGCGAGCCGTGGGCTGCGTTGCGGCGCGCGCGTTATGGCCGTTATGTCACAGCCGGAGCTGCGAGCAGGCGCAGAAAAACTTAATTCAGTCCTTAGGAGGAACCTTCCCTCGATGGCTCATCAAAATGAGGACATTTGGTGAAGAAGGTCAGAGAGTGTTGTATTTTAAGAATTTGCGTGTGTGTGTGTGTGTGTATGGGTCTGTATGTATGTGTGTGTGTGAGAGTGTGTATGTGTGTGTGTGTTTTTGTGAGTGTGTATTTGTGTGTGTGTGTGTGCGTGTGAGGTTGACAAATGACAGTGTTGTGAAACAGATTTCAAAGCTGGCCGGCAATTTGGCTGCTGGTCAGTGTCTCAGTATAAACTAGGCCGTATAGACTAGACCAAACATCACACACACACTCACACACTCACACACAGCAATACCTACCAAGGACACTCCAGAAACCATGTACCCGCGCCGTTCGTATTGATTCATAAAGTATAACATCTTTCATGTTTCTGAATGCAGGTCAACACTTTAGGTCAATTCTATCTCAGTCTCTCTCTCTCTCTCTCTCTCTCTC
>JAOPHQ010001576.1:0-7500 GCA_030340625.1 Merluccius polli | reverse complement strand
CTTCACCCCCCCCCCCCCCCCCCCCCCTGAAACTGTGACACACAGAGCAGAGGAGCCTCACAGAGTTTGAAGCAGCGGATGAAAAGCTAGTTTTATATACTTGTCATGTCTTTATTTGGCCATATGATGTTGTTCTTGATTATATTTCCATCATAGGGCAGAGTTAGGCAAAAACCGAAATGTCACCCACCGAAATGTTAAGAATAGTCTGACTCACCATTGCAAATAATATGACATAATTAATTAACTGCATATGTAATTTAGATTACAATTACCCATGAACCATGTTTTCATCATCTGGAGATTTACCTTTTAATTCTCACAGTTTCCTGGTATTAAGTGTAGTGTGCTTTCATCGAATGGGGTCACTGAACAGTGACCCCATTATTTGACACACAGGGCTGTCTGTGCTCACTCACCGAAAAAAGGCAAAATAGCCACTGGATATTTTCAGATCATTTTGGCGGAGGCTTTTTTTCGATGCCTCGCAAATACGGCGGCGATGAGCAGCAGTGAAAATATTTGACACCATTCGTCTTAGCTGCTTGTCTTTTAATTATCGCTCCCCCGAGGGAACCGGTTGAGTAGTTACACAGAGAAATCGGCATTAGAGCAATTATTGGAATGAAATGAATACAATCTTGTCATCTGTAATCATCGCAGGCATGCCTCAAGGTAAAAAAAAATCGGTCCCACTCTCTCTCTGGATGTCGATGTAGATGTTGTACTGGGCGATTGCTTCACCATGTTGTCAGACGGTCCCCGAATTTAGCTATTTCAAGTAATTGTTTGCTTGTTATAGAAAGATGTTTTCACCATTGCAGTTTCTGGTGAAAGTCTTTCTAGCTTTCTGATGGCGGTTTCTGTATGACTAGTGGCCTGTGTGAGACATGTTCTGATATACAAATGGCTTTAGAAGAAGCATTTCATACAACTGGACGTCGTAATATGACCTGCATAAGTAAACATTACAAGTACTCGCTCTCAGGTACATTTTGTTTTTCATTTTTAATTAACACTTTTTGTTGACTGTTAGATCGGGTATTAGATTAGGTATTACATCGTTTTAGTAATTGTCTTAGCTTGGTCATTGTTCATTTCAATCGATTTTGGGACACTGGCCTGATATACTGTGTCGCCAACAGACATTGCCTGCGTTGGTAAAGTCATATTACTCCACGACGTTGGCGCCATATGTTTCATCTGCGTGTATGTGTTGTTGTCGTTATAATGTGTTGTGCTCCGGCTACGGCTGGTAGCCAATATGCTGTTTTCCAACGCTAGCCACTCGCTTGTCAGATGGCCAAGATTGGTTTTCACGGTTAACTTTGTTCCAATGACCAGCGCCGATAATTAAATTGGTGGCTCCCAAATTCCAACTCTACAGGGGATTTCTATTGAAATACAGCGAGGGAGGTAAACAACAGACAATCAATATGCTGTATAATTATCCAGGAAATGTCAAGAGGAGAACATGCAGGGACTTCCTCCAGTAATACCCGGGCTATTACAGCGCTGTTTCCTCCTCGCGTTGTTTACATACACAGATATTTTATATCAAGATTTTGGACTACAGGACAAGTATGGTGTAAAGGAAACGTATATGTTTCTTTGGTAACACTTTAGATTAGGGACCACATTCACCATTAACTAGTTGCTTATAAGCACGCATATTGTCTCTTTATTAGTCATTATAAAGCACTTATTAATGCATTATTCCGCATGACGATATTCTACAACTACTAGACCATTAACGATCTGAGCAACTAGTTAATGGTGAATATGTGGTCCCTAATCTAAAGTGTTACCGTTTCTTTATTAAGTCAGCCATGTCACTGCCTCACTAGAGCAATTTGAAACCACAGGATTTCCTCAGGCATATGGTGTAAAGATAAGAGGTTTATTTATGGGACATTAGGGTGTCCCAGCAGGATTAATAGGACTTAAAAACATATTGTACACAATATAGGGACAATATATCTTTGTACACAATATGAGTTGTGGAAATGTAATGCAAAGAAATGTAACCATTATAAACAGTTGAGGTAGACTCAATTGACAGGACATGATACATTATTGACCATGACACATAAGTGTCTAAAGTGTCTACTGAGGTGTCCAAAGATGAAAGGACCAGGAGGGAAGAGCACACACTTTGGTGCTCTCCTCTTCTGCTTGTTGGTTGCTTGGTTACCTTCATCACAAAGCGTCCCCATGCCGACGGTACATGGTGTGTTTATATGTATGGAGCTGACCAGTAACCACCATGGTGTGTGTTTCACGCCGTGCATAACAACGCCCCCTAGCTGCTCTAAAATCACTGTAAACCACGGCCTCTCGTGGCTTATTATACAACGGTTTCTATATTTTACCCATTAATATTCCACAAAATAAACACACAGCAACATAAAATGCGATAATTTATTGAAAACAAATCATCGTTCTTCCACTTCTGATGTGGTCATTGCGGCATTGTTATTTATTCAGTCTAGTTATTTCTGAATAACAGACCGCTGCTATGGACGCAGTTCTCCAACCGTACAATCTTATGAACTATTCGTTTTAGCTGAAGCAATACAATTTTTAAATCTATAAAATATTTTTTGTGATATTTTGTGTCAAATTATTGATCTCTTTAGTAAGTAGCCATGTAATTAGCAGGATAATGTACATGCATTATTGCAAAATTAAGCAGTTTATTTTTGCATTATTGCAAAATAAACTGCTTTCGGGGTGATTCAAGACAATATCTCTGTCGGTTTATCGGTTTATTTTGCAATAATGACCGACTTGCCGTACATTATCCAGTACATAATGACCCGCTCACTGTACCTTATGCCTTACATAATGACCTGCGCACTCTGTACATGATCAACTTAGATAATTAACCGCTGGCTGTACCTTATCCCTTACATAATGACCGGCTGGCTGTTACATTACCTCTTACATAACGACCGGCTGGCCGCTACATTACCTCTTACATAATGACCGACTGGCTGTTACATTACCTCTTACATAATGACCGGCTGTCTGTACATTACCTCTTACATGATGCTCCCTCGCCGTTCCCCTGCAGCTGCAGAGCGACCTGGACCAGGAGTACCAGGACAAGTTTCGCCGGCTGCCGGTGGAGATCCAGGAGTTCGTTCAGGACAGCGGCAAGGGCAAGCGGGACGACCACAGCCTCCACAGCAGCATCTCCGTGTCGTCGACCAGCGAAAGGCTGAGCAGGGCGCTGCAGTCCGAGGAGGAGACGGACGACGGCTCCACGGACCGGGTCTACGACACGCCCCTCTAGGGACTCTCTCTCGCAGGAGGAGGACATCCCCATCTCCGCATTGGGGGGGGGGCTTCGCGTCCGGGACACTTGATTGGGTGGAGATGTTTGTCACCGCACATACAGAATGAAGGGCCCCTCCTTTACACCCCCACCACCGCGCCTCCTGCGTCTGTAGGTTAAACCAATGGGAGGATTAGTTGAAATCTGAGCCTAGCTAGGTGAGTAGAGATTGTCTCTGCACCACCACCACCACCACCCCCCCCACCACCACCACCACCACCACCCCACCCACACTTCACCCCTTTCCTTCTGCGGTCCGGTCCAGAAAAAGGAAAGAAAAAAAAAAACCCATCTGTGTAAATACTTTTTTATGTATTTGTATGTTTTGTTGTCGTCTCTTTTTGGTACGGCCACCGGATGTGTAACAAAGCACTAACGATTTGCAGGAAATAACTTACTTGAATTATTGCACAGAGAGAGAGAGAGAATCCTTTTTTCCATCCCTTTTTTAAAATTCCCGTTCATGTCAAGAGGTGCCAATGTTTCCGCTTTTCGTTGGATACCCATTTCAAAAGTGGACATGAGCGTCAACGAAATGGGGGTCTTATTGTTAATCCAACCACTACATATTCAGAGTCGAGCTGCCATCGACGTGACGTAGATCCATCCCATAATTTGCACTGAAGGCTTTTTATGTAACTCTTTGATCCACAAGCACTGGTGGCCTGCTGGATTTTATTAGATTTAGATTTTTAACATTTTGTCTTCACTGCACTAAGCCTATATATGTTGCTGCTAGTTCATGTCAATGCCATGAGGGTTTTTTTAATCATCATATGCTGTTTTATGATATTAGGAATGGCGATATCATGTAGCATTTGCTATTTTCATAATTTCCATTGATCAACTATATTTTGGTTCTTATAGTTTTTTTTTAGAGACAAATATTTGAGACACCTTGTCAAGTATTTGGATCAGGAGGGAAAGTGAAAACAAGTTAAATTGTACAGCATCTGCATGTATTGAAAGTGTAAATGTTACAATGGCTATGTAGCGAGAATAGATATATTAACTAAATGTACATTTGTTTTAATGTAAATCCATAACATTTAAATATTAATGAAATGAACTAAACCTGCAAAAAATACAAAACAACAATGACCCAGCGCTGCTGGGAACGACCACATAGGCATACTCTGAATGGGAAATATTCAAGATCTCCCTTTACCCAGAATAGAAACAGTTATCCCAAGTATAATCCATCTGTACTACTGTATCTCCATAAAACACACACACACACACACACATATATAAACACACCTTTAGAGACATCCAGTACTAGACTGTGTCTCTGTATCCGAGAACGATTGTCGAGGTTTCAATTATGAATCATTGTTCGTGCAATTGCCTTGTGGCGTACGTCCGTCTCAGAACTGCAATTTTGGCGATATTAACTCGCCAGCGGTGGCTGTAATTTGCAGTCAGGCAGCGGCAGAGTTAGGACTTTAAAACTGACCGTTCAAGACCCTCGGTTGTTGTGTAAGAAGAGCACCAGCGTTAACACGATATTCTGTACAGAAGCAGCTGGACTTTCTCCTCGCCTTGAATACGTGACACCTGCATATATGGCCCAGCGCGTGTGAAACCAATGCGGAGGAAGCGCTTTCGCCACTTCCTGTCAGTGCTGTGCCATTCAACTCAAACCGATGTTGTCATTCGTTGATGCTGAGATATTTCAATTGATTTGATCATTGTAAAAAAAAAAGTGCGACAGGTAACCTGACGTGTGTGTAGGAGTAACTTTAAAAAGTAACAAACATAAAAAAAAGATGACTGACTGTGAGAGTCCTGTGCCTTCCAGTGGGTTTTGCTCTGTTTTTGATGTTGAATGTGTGAAATGCATCACTGTTTTAAATGGCCATTATATTATAAGGTATATGAAGCTGTCTGATACTGAATAGACCGTGTGCACTTTTTTTTATAGTACAGTACCACTACTGAGTAAGGCTTGTGATGCATTACAACCACAATGAGACATCCCCCCCCTAGTTCTGGACCACTTTATTTAACACCCCCCCCCTCATCCACTTGTATGTGTATGCATTCGGAGTTGTAAATGTGTGTGTGTATGACATAAAGGCTAAAACATGAAACTGAAAAGAGCATAGTGTAAAGGGAATCTTGCCTGTAATTAAAATAAATGTGGCTATTATTATACTTGGATCTGTGTGCCTGTGTGTTGTGTTTTGCATTTGTCTTACTGTTTTGTTTTTTTGTCGTTTGCATGAGGATTTTGTAGATTACAGTTGCCTGGTTTGGCCTGATTCCACATTACACTGTGGCACAGTGAGTAGCAGTGGACGCATTTTAGTTAGATGTATTTTTTTCAGGTTGTTCATGATTGTTGTTTGTTTGTGTGTGTGTGTGTGTGTGTGTGTCTGCGTGGTTGCTTTTGCGGTGTGTGAAATTAAGAAAGTAGTTTACTGCGGAAACCAACTGCTTCCTTTTGGTTGGGGCAGCGGTTCTGTCTTAGCGACACGTGTGACTTTATAAATCACTTTGATACTGACACATCGCCAAGCTGCCTGAGGCCAAACACGACGGTCCTAATGGCTGTAAGGCGCGCCAAGGTCACATCTAAATACATATCTCTGACCTTAAGCTCTGTAGCCATACTCCCTTTTTATTACTACATCGTTTTTGTTTTTCTTGCTTACTCTTCTTTCTGACTTCTTTCACAAGCAAACTGTTTGTGCGTGTGTGTGTGTGTGTGTGCGCATGCTTGTTTGCATGTGTGTGTGTTAGTCCATGTGTGTGTGTGTGTGTGTGTGTGTGTGTGTGTGTGTGTGCACGCTCACACGTGTTTGTACGTGTGTGGGTGTGTGTGTGTGCACGCACGTGCAAACATAACCACCATATCCTTCAGTCGTTTCTCTTTCAGAGAATCCCCATCAGATGTCAGGAGATAAGACGACGAGACTTGAACCCCTGCCACCCCCCCCCCCCCCCCCCCCCCCTCCCCCCCCCCCCACACACACACACACACACACACACACACACAATGTTTTCTGTCCGTCCCGACGCCACCCTCCCTTCCCCTTGCATGCCAACCGCCGAGACGAGAGCTAATTAACCCCCGCTCCGGGCTTCGGGACAGAAGGCTATTGGCTTTTTAATAAGATTCTCTGGGTTATATAAACAGCGACGCCTCACCAAACTCCAGAGGAATACGCCGAGGCCAGGGTCCCCGCGTCCGTCCATCTGCTCACAGGGGCAGGGGGGAGGAGGAGGAGGAGGTGCTGGAGGAGGAGGAGGTGAAGGAGGAGGAGGAGGAGGAGAAGGGAGGAGGAGGAGCTGTTTAATCAGGCTTTTTAATGACACACACACCACTACAGCAGAAGAGAGGAAACGCCATTAAATGGAGAAGGTACAGTGACTGAAGATACAACATGTGTGTGTGTGTGTGTACATATAGGCACACACACACACACACACCATAAAAAGCCATATTGATTCTTTATCTTTAAATTATTGCACGTTAACGTAGAGAAACACGTCAATGATTACGTAAATGACTGCAATAACTGAAAATAACAGCATAACTATAAGCACACTTGCCCTAACGAAAGGCAAAGAACTGAAGTATGGGGTTGATTCTTCATTCACTTCATGCACAACAACACGCTGCGGTGCATCCTCCTATATTGCAGTCTGCCTTTATGTGCATGGAAATGTGCAGCGCTGCTCCTCACTCACGTTCCTTTTTTTTCCAATTTCTGCATTTTACTGTCGTCCTGCGCACCCGAAAACGCGTTAAATCAAGACCAAAAAATCAAGACGAGTGCGTCCCACCTCGCTCTGCGCTGGCAAGGTTGGGTCTATATCTGCATCTGATGTGATCTATGCATCAGCCATGTGTGTGTGTGTGTGTGTGTGTATATATGTGTGTGTGTGTGTGTTTGAAGGGGGGGGGGGGGGGGTCTGTAGTGCTGTCAGATGACTCACTCTTGGGCCCCTAATCCACACTCTCTCTCTCTCTCTTCCCCCCTCTCCCCCCTCCCTCCCTCCCCCTCTCTCCCTCTCACCCTCCCTCCCTCTCTCCATCTCTCCCTCTCACCCTCCCTCTCCCTCCCTCTCTCTCTTTCTCTCCCTCCATCCCTCCCTCTCCCTCTCCCTCTCTCTCCCCTCCCTCCCTCCCTCTCTCTCTTTCTCTCCCCCTC